>CM076576.1:16884080-17103994 GCA_034641835.2 Pinus albicaulis | reverse complement strand
ACAACTTGGATTAACAAAAGCCCCATATGAAGTGTCAATTTACTGTTGAATAACAAGTTTGGTTCGTTTAGACGCACTAATGATTATTGTACTTAATGGAGAAGATGCAACACTGGATATTGTGTGCGATTGGTAGGTGGTTTTCATCATGGGCCGAGCAACTTAACTTTTTCCCAAGTCCACTATAGGATCATATGACACCCTACAAGTGAAGCATTGAGAACCATGGGACTCCTACTACTTGCAAAGCATCATTCCACTTCATGGGCACCGACAACATCCTCAACATTTTACACTTTGCCCCACATTATTCATGAGATGATGAACTTGGACCAACATGCCCCACATTATTCATCAGAATGTGGGCAAAAGCCAAGCATGAGCTCTACCCCTTATCATATGGCCATCACCCGATTCTTGTGGCCAATGTTGCCCTATTACATCAACCCTTTCATGTCCCAACCCTTGGTGGGCGATGAATTTCCCCACCTTTAAGAAATAAGAGGGGTGGAAAAACAAAGGCCAGGGTCACAAATGCATCTAGGATTGCTCCCTCCTCACATCTATATGCCTAGAATGTGGATTTCTTCATCATTGCTATGCCTTCGACCATGGCATATGGGTCGGAGACCCCTTAACCCTTGTTCCGTTCCATCATTATTCACATGCCACCTATTGATTGAAGGATGTACCAAGCACTGGTCTTTCCCCTTAAGCGTTGGGCACATTTAATAGGGTCGTCTATTAGCCACTGCTACTTATGGAGGTAACACTATTACGTGATCAAAGTCCCAAATTTGGACGAGAAGCCCCATATGCAGTGTCAATTTACCGTTGACTAACAAGTTTGGTTCGTTTAGACGCACTAATGATTGTTGTACTTAATGGAGAAGATGCAACACTGGATATTGTGTGCGATTGGTAGGTGGTTTTCATCATGGGCCGGGCAACTTAACTTTTGCCCAAGTCCACTATAGGATCATAAGACACCCTACAAGTGAAGCATTGAGAACCATGGGACTCCTACTACTTGCAAAGCATCATTCCACTCCATGGGCACCGACAACATCCTCAACAATTTACACTTTGACCCACATTATTCATGAGATGATGAACTTGGACCAACATCCCCCAATCGACTTAACAATGATCATGTGGTTTGGCAGCTAATCTGAGGCCCATAGGAGGTTTTTCTCACCCCTTGAGACATGGAAGAGCTAGCACCATTATCAGAGCAGTCAACGTTGGAGTTGACTATGGCTATATTTTACTACCAGGAGTTGCATGAAACCCATTTTGTGCCCAAACACAAAACTGAGGTCCAAAGGATAATTTGTGTGGAGATTTAGGGGCCAACTCCTAGATCATTATTTATGGAGCCCTTGACACTCACTTTGGCATTGGAGGAGCCCAACGCATTTCCTAGAAAAGCCTAAGCATGCATAACATCAACATTTTGGTCTCTTTTGTGGGTTAATTATTATGTTCTTCATTTGCTACGAGGTTGGCTTGTGACCTCATCTAGTATTAGCCCATTATTTTATGAGACCTCATCACTTGGAGAATTGAGACCTCATAAAGAATTTTGCTCTTGTTTCCTTCTTGGCTATTGGAGTATTCTTGGATGCGTTTCGATGTTTGGAAGCTCTTTTGGATTGTCTTTGGAGCTATTTCTTTGGTGAATGGATGGATATACTACATGTTGAAATTTGATGACTAAAAAGTTTCCTGCAATCCCATCCCAGTTTTAATTTCACCTTATCACCCCCATTCAGTTAAATGCCCTTTCCCAACAACTTACATTCAACATATAAAATTCTGGAAATGAAATTTTCAGATTAAAACACATGGGACCGTTAACATATGCTGAAAATAAATATGGACATAACCAGACCAACAACACATAAAAAATGCACAGACTTTTGGTCAACTTAGACCCAGGCAAAACCCCTTCAATCTTCTCCGGGGAAAACTTGTTAGAGAGCTCTTTAAATTTATTTATCTTTCAAGTTAAGGAAAAATACATTTGCAGGCAAAAGAAAACAACAAAATGCCACTTATCTCTTCAGCCTAAAACTCCTTGAAAACGTGCCCACTTTGCCTTGATTGCCATGCCTACTTGAAGATGAAAATGTACTGTATGGACGCAGACTATATTGTATGGATTTCGTACAGAGTGTATGGATTTTTGTACTGTTGTACGACCTGTAAATTTTTTTTGCTCAAAAACTTCTCTCGAACTGCGTACATCTCACAACATTAAATGTTGTTCGTACTATACCTTCTGCTGTCTTCTAAGCCTTGATTTCCATGCCCAGCTTTGCCCAGAAATCACTCCTTCAGCTTGCTACAACAAATTTCTCTTTCAAAACTTTTCTCCAGCCCTCAACCTCCTTTCTCCAATCTGCTCATAAAAAATGAATGAATGCAGTCTCTCTTTTCTTTTCTCCCCTTTTGTTTCCCTAAATGACTTTTGGGCAACCCTAAGATCTAATGGCTCAGATTCATTTAGATTAAGGGATGAGAATAAATGTGCATTTAATTCTCACTTTTTATTTTTTAACTCACACATTAAATAAAGTACCCACATTGTATTTTATGTCTAAAGTCACTTTTCACTTTATAATTTAACATTGACTTTACCACTTATAAAGTCACTTTCATTTTATAAAGTCACACTTACGAAAATAATTATTTTGGACACTTTTCCCTAGGTAGAGACTAACCCATGGGAAACCACTTGTCCAAGGTACATTAAAAATCAACACTCCCTCTTACCGAGGAAAGTGTTTTTCACGACACCCATCTTGTCCCTGAAATGGACATGCTTAGCTCTTGGCAAGGACTTCGTGAGAACATTGCCCACCTGCTCATCTGTCGATATATACTCCAACTTCACTGCCCCCTTCTGAACACAGTCCCTAATGAAATGATATCTGATATCAATGTGTTTTGACCTGTCATGAAACACTGGTCTCCGTGAGTTTAACGCAATTCTAATTATCATAGTGGATAATCGTTGGTCTCAACTCCTGATCAAATAGGCCATGCAATAACTTGCGAACCCAAATGGCCTCACAACTAGCCTGGCTAGTGGCCATATACTCAGCCTCAGAAGAGCTCAACACGGTGAGTTTTGTTTTCGACTGAACCATGACACAACTGTCGAACCCAATCCGAAGCAAACACTCGCGCGTTTTTGGTCGAAGTACCTCTACCACCCAGTTTCTACCATCTCTTGCCCACTTGTCTCCCTACCAATAGGTTTACATAGATCCACACCACCCTCCTTGCACATATGAAGAGTTTGCTTGCAGCGACCTAAGGCACTCCTGGTTCCACCATGAATCGGCTAAGTGTTAAGTGTGTTCATTGCAAAGCATATATATGGCCTAGTGTTGACCAGATACATCAAGGACCCAATAAGCTGCCTATACAATGTGGGATCCACCAAACTAGAATCCAAAGCATGAAGCTTCTTCCAGTTGGTGATCATAGGTGTAGACATGGGTCTACAGTCTGCCATGTGAAATCTTCTCAACACATCCACAGCATACTGCCCCTGCCCCAAAAAGTTATGCCCTTCCTCCTGCCACACCTCAAGCCTAAAAAAGTAATGCATGAGCCCAATGTCCTTCATCTTGAACTCCATAGAAAGATCCTCCTTGCAACCACTAATCAATCTCTCTGCCCCAGTAATGAACAATTCATCAACATATAGCACAAGAATGAGCGAATCATCCCCTACAACAATGCAGTATAGGTTTGGATCTGCATCACTCTTAATGAAACCCATCTGCTACAAGTAAGTATCAATCCTCGAATACCAAGCTCTCTGAGCTTGCTTAAGTCCGTAGAGTGCTCGCCTCAACCAGCATACATGGGTCTCCCGCCCAAGTACATCAAAGCCCTGTGGTTGCTCAACATACACCTCCTCTATAACTCCGTTCAGAAATGTGGTCTTCACATCCATCTGATGGATCTGCCAACCCATTTCTGCAGCAATAGAAATAAGGGACCGGATAGAAGTGTACCCAGCTACGAGAGCGAAGGTCTCATCATAGTCAACTCCCTCTATCTGTGAGAACCCTCTAGCCACAAACCTCACCTTGAACTTCTCAACACTGCCATCCACAGCATGCTTGATCTTGTAGAGCCACCTAGAAGTCACAACTGACTTGCCCTCAGGCCTAGGCACCACCTCTCAAACATTGTTCTTAATGATAGAGGCTTACTCTACCATAGCCTCTCTCCATACCTCCTAGTTGGCAACCTCCTCATAACTAGTAGGCTCAGAGCCAACAATGCTGGTAGCCTTGGCTACATAACTGTAAAACCACTCAGCTGGCACACTCTCCCTGTTCACCCTCTTCAGAGAACCAATAGACTCTGCTTCCTTCAAGGTGTCTTGAAGCCACTTGGGCCTCATCTTCCCTGAATAAGCTTCCCCATAGGGAACCTCATTCTCTGTCGCCCAGTCTAGTGAACCTGAAGATCTGCCAACTGACCCTGGTGTGCCTGTACCAGCACCTGTCCTCGAAGAACTTGTGGATGTGTCAGCTGAAGTGCCATGTGAAATTTGTACTAGTGGACTCCCTAAAGAAGTGCTCGGTGAACTCACCACTGGTGCCCCAGATGTCACTGACACTGAAGTACCTCATGTACCAGTCGATTCCGAACCCTAAGGTCTTGCTCCCTGTACCTGGCCTCCCTGCTGAGGAGAATTTTGTGACTCTCTCTCATCATACTCCTGTGATCTCCAATAGGCCCTCTCCTCCTCCAACTTCACATCCCTCCTAATCAACACTCTCCGTTTAAAAGGAATGAAAATCCGATAGGCCTTCGAAGTCTCGTTGTAACCCATAAAGATACCCTTCTCCACGGTTCTAGCTTCGTCCTCTACTCCTTGGGGATATAAGAATATGTGAGACATCCAAAGATACGAAGATGTCCCACATGAAGCTTCTATCTAGAGAAAGCCTCCTCCGGAGTCATATTCCCCAATACTCTGTGAGGACTCGTGTTCTGAATATAAACAGCAGTATTGCAGGCCTTGGCCCACAAAAACAAAGGCAACCCCTGGTCATGAATCATCGCTCTAGCAGCCCCAACAATAGCTTATGTTCTTCCTTTCAGACACCCCATTCTGGTCGAGGTTGTGAGTAATCGTGAACTCTCTCCTAATGCTCTCATTTGCACAGAAGTCAGAAAGCCCACCATTGGTTTACTCACCACCATTGTCTGACCTCAAGACCCGAACCTTCCTACGTATTTGCTTTTCCACAGTCCGTGTCCTCCTAGAGTAGTCATCAATGAATATAACATAATACTCATAACCACCCAAAGACACATAAGACATACGACCACTAACATCAGTATGAATCAAGTCTAGTATACCTGTAGATCTGTTGTGGCTCGCTGGGAATGGTAACTTGGTGTACTTGCCCAAAGCACACCCTCTACAAACCTCATAATGCTCAACACTGAAATCAGGAACTCCTGTAGTGATCTCCCTCAGAACTCTCAAAGCTCCATGATGCATATGCGCCATCCTCCGGTGCCATAACTCGCACAAGTCTCAATTGTTGGTGGTACTAGTGTGAGTGCTACCAGATGTGCTACTCACCAATGCTCCTGCCGACTCAAAACTGAACGTGTATAGTTTCCCAGAGCAAACTCCAATCACTTTGGCCGAACATTAATACCTACCCTCCTGAGAAAGTGACGGCAAACCCCTTCTCCTCCATAGCAGACACTAAAATCAAGTTCTTCTTTGTCCCCGGAACATACAAAACATCCATGACCTTCAAAGGAGGCGAAGACTCCCTCTCAAAGGTCACAGTCCCCACACCAACAGCTTTCACAGTGTGGTCATCTCCTAGTACAATCTCAATATCAAGTGCCCTCTCTGCAAGCTTTGAAAAGAACTCTCGTGCACCTGTCATATGGCGGGAAGCCCCGTTGTCTATGTAACACAAATCGGATGATGAACTCCTACTAGATGTAGAAGTAATAAATGCAAAGTCTCTGTCAAAATGTGAAGCAAACTACTCCACCTTTGTTGAAGCTGCAGTACCCTTCTTCCCCTTGTTTTTCCTCTCAATACACGTAGCAGCATAGTGTCCCATCTTCTAACATGTCCAACATTTGACTTTCGACATATCTGTATCTTTCTTCTTCTTCTTCTTCTCCTTTCCCTTAGCCCCATCTGAAGAGGCCCCTTTCTTGGCCTTCCCTTTGTTCTTCCCCCTGGTTGTCAAGGCTACATCCTCCTCATCTGTTATCTTCACCCCACCACTGCCAGTCTTCCATATCTCATGCTGCACACAATCATCCCAGAATTTGTCCCAATTGGGAAGATTCTCCCTAGAAGTAACAGTGTCCCCAAAGACCTCCCAAGACTTAGGAAGTCCTACTACGGCTATCCTGACTAACTCTGTGTGCCTCACCAATAGCAGTCAAATCATCACGTACTTGTTTGACCCTGCTAAGATAATGAACTACACTTTCAGCCTTTGTCATCCTAATGTTCTTCAATTGTTCTTTGAGTATACCATCTTCCTGCTCTCATTGGTACTCTGATAGAGAGTAGTTAGAGTGGTCCACATCAAATACGCATACATGTTTCCTCTCACCTGAGGATCCAGATGATCTTTCAGACTGTCCATCAAAATCCTCTTTGCCTTTACATTATTTTTTGTGAATTCAGCAAGTTCATTTGCAGCAGCAGGTGATACAACCTCTTGTCACACTATGTCCCAAGCTGCTACCTCCTCAAACATTGTTTGAATTTTGTCCTTTCAAACAGCATAGTTGGATATCCCATCCAGTCTATCCTCTATCCTTAAGAATATGGCCATGACTGCTGTCCAAAATTTACAAAACCAAGAAAATGGAGAAATGAACTTTCCAGCACACCTTCTTGTCCCAGAAGTTCAGTCTGTGTGAAATTTCACCTTATTGTCTCAAAATATCTGTTTGTTGTCCAAAAATTCAGTTTGTTGTCCAAACCACTGTTTGATGTCCCAAACCACTGTCTATTGTTCAAACTGCAATTTTCAGCCTGTAGCTCTGATACTATGTTGAAATTTGATAACTAAAAAGTTTCCACCAATCCCAACCCGATTTTAATTTCACCTTATCACTCCCATTCAGTTAAATGCCCTTTCCCCATAAAGTTACATTCAACATATGGAATTCTAGAAATGAAATTTTCAGATTAAAAACACATGGGACTGTCACCACATGCAAAAAATAAATATGGACATAAACAGAGCAGCAACACATAAAAAAATACATAGATTTTTGGTCAACTTGGACCCAGGCAAAACCCCTTCAATCTTCTCTGGGGAAACTTGTTAGAGAGCTCTTCAAATTTATTTATCTTTCAAGTTCAGGAAAAATACATTTGCAGACAAAACAAAACAACAAAATACAACTTATCTCTTCAGCCCAAAACTACTTGAAAACCATGCCCACTTTGCCTCTATTTTTGTGCCCACTTGAAGCTAAGAATGTATTGTACAGACGAGGACTATATTGTACGGATTATACGGATTTTTTTGCTCAAAACTGCTCTCAAACTGGATGTAGCTTACAACATTAAATGTTGCTCCTATTGTACCTTCTGATGTCTTCTATGCCTTGATTTTTGTGCCCAGCATTGCCCAAAAATCACTCCTTCAGTTTGTTGCAACAAATTTCTCTTTCAAAACGTTTCTCCAGCCCTCAGTCTCTTTTCTCCAATCTGCTCATAAAGAATGAATGAATGCAGTCTCTCTTTTCTTTTCCCCCTTTTGTTTCCCTAAATGACTTTTGGGCAACCCTAAGATCTAATGGCTCAGATTCATTTAGATTGAGAGATGAAAATAAATGTGCATTTAATTCTCACTTTCTATTTTTTAACTCACCCATTAAATAAAGTACCCACATTGTACTTTGTGTCTAAAGTCACTTTTCACTTTATAAATTTAACATTGACTTTACCACTTATAAAGTCACTTTCACTTTATAAAGTCACACTTAGGAAAAAGAATTATTTGGACACTTTTCCCCTAGGTAGACTAACCCATGGAAAAACTTTTCAGACACTTGTCCAAGGTACATTAAAAACCACATATGTTATCTTGTAAGTGCCTATTGTTGAAGTTTTTCATATTGAAATTGCCTAATGTATGGAGTTGTTGCTTCTAGAATGTGCTAATTTGTGCCCCAAATTGTTGAAAATGATTTTTACAAGGCTATCTAGTTGAGAATTGCATATGTTACTCATTGTATAACATGTAATGAATGTTCCTATTGGAGGAATTCTTATAACTCTCCATCAAATTCCATTTATCATTGAGTGGGTAAATGCTCGAATTTTGATACCCAGGGCATCAAATTTTGGCCTCCTTAGCAACAAATTAGGCTTATCTTGAGCATCCTTGACTCTATATGCACAAAGGACAAGGCACTTATCCAAGTCCTTGGTGATCATTCTCACTTCTCATCCATACATTTTCCTCTTGAAACTTTGGCCCTCTTAAGACTAGGACATCTAACTAGGGCTTAGAGTGAAATTCCTTGGGAGAGGTTGTCAGGATTTGAGAGCCTAAACATCAAGTGGAGGGTCTTGGCTACTTGGCCACTTGGCCTATAAATTTGCTGAGCATCTAATTAAGTTTCCATAAAATCTCTTGCCCTAGTTGTTGCCCTAAGAGGGAAACTCTAGTTTCTCTTCCTCAACTTGTGGGCTTTCTTGAAGGTTATATGAGCTTAGTACTTGTTGAAGTATATCATAAGAAGCCTTTTCTCTCATTTGCCTTAGCCTTGGGAACTACTAAACCTAAGCAAAATCAACAAACCCTACGTTTTGTGCATTTTCTTCCTAGGCCTTGCATAGAAAGCACATTGCTTCTTAGTGAAGACTTATACCTGAGATGTGAGTCTTTCTTATAAGATTCTAGCCTATCACCTTATACCCTAACCTTACAATATCATTAATAAGGTGATCCTATCCTACCGAGACTCCTCCCATTAGTGAAAATCCACAAAGAGCAAGGGGGTTCTCACATGTGACATCGGGTTTATCGCATCGTTAGCACTTAGTCTAGCTTCGTCTTCGTAGGGTTTTCTCTAAGGGCCCTAGATTTTGTGGTAACAATGCCAAATTTATTTTACTCGGTTGAATTTATTTTTTGTTGGGATGAATTTATCTTGCTTGGCCGAATTTATGGTTGGGTCGAATTTCTCATGGTCGAAATTATTCCACAGGTGTTGACCACACTTTGTGAACTACCCCATAGCAGTACACCCCCATTTTTTCAAATGGGATTCGTCATGTTCGACGTGGTCGCGCCATTCAGATTCCATCATCAGTCGACAGATGACATTTTGTTATAAATGATGTAAACCCATTCTGCATGTTATGATGTAAATGATCTAAGTAAGACCGTCAATGTATGTAACAACCTAGGTAAGCCTAGTATGTTGTTGATGATTTCTATCCTAGGAGGTTTTTTTGTCTCACTGATTTACTTGTGTTTTTCGACACAAGTTATCGGCAGAGTTTTTCCCTCCAGCCTCACCCCAAAGCTAGGGTGGATTTTGTCATCAACATGCTAAGTGAGTCCTAGTGTTTTCTATCGAGTCCTTGTAAAAGTAGTTTGGGAATAATCCTAGCTATTTAGCTAGATTATTTTATTACAAGCTACTTGGTCTACTAGATCATGTTTTGAGTCGCAGAATTGGGTATCTATTTGAGGGTCTATACGAATGGGTATTCCCCCTTCATGTGTCTAAATGTATTTATCTTATGTAAAGAGGGTTGGAAAGAATAATTAAATCCCCTCTCAATCAATTAATTAAAATTTCTGGTCAAATTAATTAAAAAATCTTAAGCCAGAAATTTAATTAATTTTAGGTCCTAGGTGAGTATAAAATCCTTCAAAGGCAAAATTCGTTGGTCCTTAAAAAATGAATTTTTAAAGGCCCCGGGCCAAGGGAATATTGAGAATTTCAAGAAATTTTGGACCCTTGGGCCTAGGTGGTTAAGTCAAAGTCAAAATTTTGAGGTAATTAACTCAAAAATAGTATTTTTGAGTTAATTAAAATGAAATTAAATGATAAATTCGTTTTTCCTCAAAATTATAATTTCGACGACCCAGATTAAAAGATGATCAAATATTTTCGATGGTCGAGATTATTTTGACATGGATCAACCGAATTAGCCGTTGGAGATTTTTGTCCTATAAATTAAAGGGCCTTGTCAGTGTTGAGGGATCCGATCAGAGGATTGTGCACTTGTTCTTGGAAGCTCTTGTAATTTCTTTTGATGAATGAAGCATAAAGACTATGGGGTTACAAACTTTGGTGTTCCTTTTCCAGATCTATGTGGTGATATTGTCTCTAAACTCTGCTACTTTATTTGGTATTTTATGGTTGATGGCCTTTATGATTAACTGCTGCTGCATCTTCATGTGCTCGGGTTACTAAATTACATTTTGATTTAACTAAAGATTAGTTATCCTGCTTTTCTCCGAAAGGTCCGTGTTTATTTTTAAAATCTCTATCAATCTAAAATTCAGATCTAAGTGTGTAGAGATCATTATTCAAGATTTGAGCGTTTGGGGAAATCTTCAGTTAGATCAGCCGACTCTTAGATTTCAGAAAATCTGAAAAAGCCCATTGTTTCCTAATTTCTAAGGTTATCTTACCGAATATATTTTGTAGGGTCTTTTTAGAGCTTGTGCCTAAATAAAAAAAATTATCCTAATTTTTTTGAATTTAAAGTTAGATCTGGCTAGTAAGAGCTTTAGATCTTCGCATCTCGGGAATGAAGTCGACTTATACTCCTCGTATCCGATAGATCCGTAACAGCGGAAGTTGTAGATTTGGTTACTGTAGCAGCAAGATTTGTAGATTTGTAGACTTAATAGCAAAAGCAGCTTTAATTATAAAAATACACGAGGTATTTATAATAATAAATATTTATTAATATGATATGATATAAGACGATTGAATGATTACAATGAGGTCCTGCTTTTATACCTATGCAGGTGACCTTTCATGAACAGGCATGTCTTTTAGACATGCATTTTCAGTGAACTAATGACTACTTAACATAATTACTATTTGATTAATTGGTAATTATATTTATTCTATTTATTCTATTAATGACTATATTTATCACTTAAGTTATGAATTAGGTTCATAACATTGCCTCCTTCTCGAAAAACTTTGTCCTCAAAGCTTAACTTTTAGACAATTCCTTTACTTCAGATTATCTGCTAGAAGTCCTTATTGATACTTTTGCTTTTAAAGATTTCACGACTTTTCTGATTCTAAACCTTGATAACTTCGTTGACCTCCCAAAATTTAATGCTTATATGTTGGTCCACTTATATTTTAAATACCGTTTAAGCTATAAAATTTTTGCCTTCTTTAAAATGGAACTTGAATATATATATATATATATATATATAGTATTTAACTCCTTTATATGTATAATTTATCTTCTCTTTTTTTGATGAAGAACCTCTTCCCTTCATTTGAATTTGTACTTCTATATATATATAAATTTATTTTAATATATATATATATATATATATTAACATTTTTTTTTGAATTTAATTAAATTAATTAAATTATGGAACGAGTGGAACTTTCACTTTTCCTCCCCTATAAAGTAAAGAGCTGACCTCGATTTTCGAAGGTGCTCCTTTCTCATATTATAATTGCAATAATAAGAAGCTGGCCTCATTTTAGTTTCTTTTCAATATTATTACGCCTAAAAAAACACAAATGGCAATCTTTATTCCTCGGCACGTATGAGAAACACCATTTAACCATAGGGATTATATCGATGTATTATTGAACCGTTGAATGTTTTTGGGACACAACGCTTGACGGAGGAAATATACGCAGGTGACAGGGACGCAAGGGATACAACGCGGTGCTCGATTTGTCCCGGCTTCCATCATCCAATTCGCTTCGGTTGCGACTGTGACTACGACTTCTATCACGCCCATGACTGCGACTGCCATCAACCCTGTGACTGCTTATTTTAATGGAGTAACCCACAGCAAAATGGCAGTAGGAAATTATGCTGTCTTCATCGGACGTAATATAGCTCAGAGAATTAAATTTGGTGGTTGGATTACTGGAATCCTATTCCACAGCCACACTGTGATCATCCAAATTTCTAACAAGATTAAAGAAGCCCTTGAAATTTCCCATGCGATAACACCTTAATACATTCCTGGCAAATTCCATCTTTTTTGATTTCCATAGTGATGGTCTTATATTCCGAAACCACACAGCAAGTGTTTCTCCCTGCCATAGCTTGTCAGATCCCAGATTCATAAGAACATAATAACAACAGAATTCAACTTGATTTTCAGAACTGGATTCACCTTTTCTGGTGACGTGATACAGATCAAGAAAGGATTTGAGACATTTGGAAAGCTGTTCCAAATTCAGGTGAAGCAATGATGTATCTTTATTGTTGCCAAGATGCTGAAGCTTGTGCTGTGACAAAATGTGAAACCTGACCATTTGTTCATGCATGACTATTGATTGGTGATTAATAATATTTTGGATGGTCAGATCCTGGCGGATTGCACGTGTGCGATCAAAGACAAACTCATGCACAACTTCAAATCCATGTTCTGAAGTGTCAAGTAGTTTCACTAAATATTTCAGTGTGTTCCATAACACTGTAAGAGGCCGTATATCTGATGGTTGAGAATCGGAAATTGAAATAGTCCTGCAAAACTTTTTAACAGCAGTACTAGCAGAAGTCTTCTGTGGGTTTCCATTCAACCTTTCAAAAACTGCCAATTCTCCCAGTCTCTCTCTGTGCCCTCTCCTTGGCAGGACACACATCGGGACAAGTGCCTGAGATGCATGGCATGAGATCATTCTCGACTGCAGGAATATAACTGATTGATACAGAAGTTGGGTTTCTCTCTATTTTGCTCTCCCTTGATGCCTGATTGAATTTTTCACCTCCTCCAACACTGTGGTCCTTTTTCTTGATAACAACACCATCGTTTTGGGCAACAGAAGTTCCCTGAAATCCACCATAATTGTCAAGGTAAGTTGGAGATCTCTTAGCATTAAAATTTCTTCTGAAACCAGAATTTTGAGGTGGCTTGTAATATGATGATAACTTGTTCTCTCTTGGGGTCCTTAAATTTATGTCATCCTCCTCGCTGTAATTGGTTTGTTGGGAATTTGGATGTCTGAACCCAGATGGTGTTGATCCCACAGGACTACCATTTCCTTTGTTCCTCTCATTTCGATAATATCTTCCCCTTCGTCCGCACGTCATCTCCATGTCTTCTGAATCAGAATTCAATTCCTCTTGATTTCCTGAATCAATGACCTGATTTATTTTTCGAACTAGGTTTCTCCCTCTACGGATGAGCATTCGCTTATCCTTACTGGCAGATTCTTCCAAGGAATTTTTACCAAAAGTAGATGGAGTCACTATGATAGATATTGGTGGAGAATTAAAGATATTTTCTTTCTTGGGCTTTATTTCTTTACTTCTTTCCATAGGAATATTAAATATGGCAGCATTATCTGGAGTGCATTCAGTTTCCATCCTCTGAATATCTTTTTCTTGGTTAAAACATTCTTTGTCTTTAAGATCACCTGCATTTTCTTCATTATCATGAGATAACCCTGTAAGGTCTTCAAAGCCTCGATCACAAAAATACTTATTTTCTACAGCTCCCTTTGCAGATCTATGTTCATCTGCAAAATCAAATTCATCTTCACCAATTTCTTGATCTCCAGCAGAAGAAATAGCAGCTAGTGTCTGTTCTTTGCAATTTTCTTCTTTTTCTTTTACCACATTTTTATGAAATTGGTCATCTTCTCTATTATGGATTTCTGCAGAAATTTTTTTAAGACCTGCAGAAATTTTTTTATAACCGTTTGTGACTTCTGCACACGAATTCTCTAATCGCTGAAGCTTTTCTTGAATTTTTCTAATCTGCTCAATTTTTTTGGGATCTTCACGTAATGACACATTATATGGTAAACAATGTTCTCGGGCTTGTAAACTACGTTCGTAGGCTTGTAGAACGATGTTGTGTGCCATTGCTTCAACTTGTCCTTAATACAGCTCTGATATGGCTCCGATACCACTGTAACAACGAAAGTTGTAGATTTGGTTACTGTAGCAGCAAGATTTGTAGATTTGTAGACTTAATAGCAAAAACAACTTTAATTATAAAAATACACGAGGTATTTATAATAATAAATATTTATTAATATGATATGATATAAGATGATTGAATGATTACAATGAGGTCCTGCTTTTATACCTATGCAGGTGACCTTTCATGAACAGGCATGTCTTTTAGACATGCCTTTTCAGTGAACTAATGACTACTTAACATAATTACTATTTGATTAATTGGTAATTGTATTTATTCTATTAATTACTATATTTATCACTTAAGTTATGAATTAGGTTCATAACAGTCACTAAAATTACATTTTGATTTAACGGAAAGATTAGTTATCTGTTTTTCTGAAAGGTCTCATGTTTATTTTTCAATCTCTATCAATCTTAAATTCGGATCTAAGTGTGCAGAGATCGTTTTTTAAGGTTTGAGCATTTGGGGAAGTCTTCAGTTAGACCAGCCGACTCTCATATTTCATAAATCTGAAAAAGCCCGTTGTTTCCTAATTTCTAAGGTTATCTTACGGAATATTTTTTGCAGGGTTTTTCTAGAGCTTGTGCCTAAATAAAAAAAAATTATCCTAATTTTTTTGAATTTAAAGTTAGACCTGGCTAGTAAGAGCCTTAGATTTTCAGATCTGGGAATGAAGTCAGACTTATACTCCTCAGATCTGATAGATCTGCAACTCTTGTACATAGATCTGTAAATATATTGTATAGATCTGTAATTTACATCTGTAGATCTGAAGATTTGTAACATAATTTTGAATTCTAACATTTGGGTTTTTAGGATTTTCGCTATTTTAATACGTATTGGGTATTGGGTTTTTTTTTGTTTTTTCACTTGTGCAGGATTAGATTTGAAAAATTAGCCAAGGAAATCTTCAGATCTAAGCCAGATCTAGACCCTGAAGGGCAAGATCTGGGTTCAATATTTGTTTGCAGAAATAGATCTGAAAAAATCAGCCAAGGAAAACTTCAGATCTGAGCCAAATCTAGACCCTTGAGGACATATAAATTTTTGAGGCTATTTTTACAGAATTTTGGTCTCCAAATTTCTAATTTTCAAGCGACAACATTATCCCAAAATTTCAAGAATTTTCAACAGTGGGATCTTGAAAGCTTTGGGCTAAGGGTTTGATCTCTAAACTCTTATTTTCTGCAGATTTTATTACAGCAAACAAATCACAAATAATTAGGCACTAAATCACTTTTTATATCGTCAAAATTGTTTAGAATTGCAAAATCTTCATTTTCAGAATTTTTGACCATTTGAGCATCTTTAAATTTACCTAGATCTGATTTTGAAGCTTGCTGGAAATTCTGCATAGCTGTGTAGAATCATATTTGAACATTTCTGATGCATATCCTAAATAAGGTCTAAAAAATTTGAATTTTCAGTTTTTAAGAAAAACTTACTATTTTTAGACATTGTGGGGATCATTTTTAGTATTTTCAGTTTGCTGATCTCTTATCATTTACTGCTGTTATAAACTTATCAGTTCTGAAAATTACTGAATCAAACTCTCTTAAAGCCTTAAAATTGAAATTTTCAAGTTTTAATACATTTTTGCTATTTCTGGAAGTATTTGGCAACTATTTTCGGCAGTTTTATCTTGCTGATTTGTCACTGTTTCACTGCTGAAATAAAAATATCAGATTTGAAATTTCACTTAATCAAGCTCTAAAAATTGATTTTTCTTCAAGTTCATCAACTTTTACTATTTTTAGTCATTTTGGGCATTGGTGCCAGCATCGTTTATTTGCTGATCTATGGTTTAAATTACTGTTGCAATTTATATTTCAGATCTGAAATCTTGCTGAAGAATATATTCGAAGTTTGACTAAAGGTTTTTGAATTGGAATTATTTGGAATATCATAAATTCGGAAATATTGGAAATATCTGGCATTTAAATTTGATGGTACTCTCATGATAACATTTTTGTTTCAAATTTAAATGGTTGGTGATTAGCTGTGGTTGGTGATCATTGAACTATCTTTAATTGTGATTTTAAATTACTTGAAATCGATAGTTAATTGTTTAAATCAACTTTGGGAATATTTCAAGTGATGATAAATTGCGTAACTTCATCAAACATTGTTAATGCGTAATTGTGAGGGTGTTTTATTGAATATCATTGTGGTTGATTGATTTTCATAGCAACAGTTACATATCAATTACTTGATCTTAAATTTATAACGGGATATTTTGACTCCATAAGGCACTGGTTTTAAAGTTTCAAATCTAATTAGCTCTGTGAAATCTCATAAATCTTAACAAGTATTTGGTTATCTAGCTGTCTCCTGAATTGGTTGGTATCCAACCAGTTCTCCTTCTTCCTTTTCGTTAGGGTCTACCTCGCTTAGCTTGCAAGGAGACTGCTTAGATAGAGAGATTGGGGATTAGGGTGACAACCCCGATCTGAGCCGTTGTCGCGGTGCTTAGACATTCTGTGTGACAACATTTTTTGGCGCCGTTGCCGGGGATAGAGTTTTTTTGTCCTTGGTCTTAACGACATTTTATGATCTTCTAATCTTTCCTTGCCATTCATTAGCCTGTCACAAGGAAGCACATTTTCTGGCGTCTCTTCATCTCTTCATCTTTTCATCATCTTATCTTTCATCATCATATCTTTAGCACCTGGACATTTCGGTTGGCTTCTTGTTTGGGTGGCGACTCCACTTATTCATCTATTTACTCCCAGAGAAGAATTCCCCCCTGATATCCATCTGCTACTCTCGATTATTTCTTCTGTTTTAGAATTAGTTTCATGTTCGAGTGGCCACTCCAATTCTTTCATTTCTTACAAGAGTTCTTGCTAAGAAGCTTGTTTCTTGAGGACCTTTTGACTATTTTTGAACACAGATCTCTTTCTCTAACATCCACTTAACCTTTAAGTAGGTCATCATGGATGACACCTTTCATAATATACTAGAAGATGTCATTTCTAAACTGCCTTTCTTCTCAAGTGGTAATCCAGGCATTGCTCTATAGCATCTAAAGATGGTCACTTTTTTTATATATAAATATTGTCGTCCTTCACAATATAATCATGAAGATGTCAAGATACGTATCTTTGGCTATTCCTTAAAAGGTGATGCTATCGATTGGTTTTGAAATTGTCCTGAGGAGTATTGTTTACAAGACATCATCAATGCTTTTACAGATAAATATATAAAACAAGATGACTCGCCTTATGCTCCCAGTATTATGAAAAATAATGAAATTGATCTTGTAGAGAACTCAACTATCAACAGGAGATTTCCAGACAATTCTCAGGATGAATCCACTTGTACCATGACAGCACAAACCCATGATAGTGGTGAAACAGAAACAAGTTGTCAAATTAGTGTTGACAACGATAAGCATCTTGTTAATGAATTCATTCAGATGGTTAAGGATATACAGCTAAATCAAGCTCAAGTAATCAAGAATATGGAGGCCAACCAGGCTCAAATCATTAAGAATATGGAACTTAATCGAGAAAAAATAATAGCGGATCACAACAGGGAAATTGGTTCTGTGGAGAGCAAATTATTGGCCTTAGAGGAAAAGATAGAAAACATGGAAATTGGTTCAGATGTCTCTTCAACACAAATTGTTAACTATTGAAGAGAATCATGTGAAGGAAATCAGTACTATAAATATTAAGCATTCTAATCAAATGACTAGTATTCAAAATACGTTGGAAAAAATGGAAAGATCACACATGCAAAATTTTCAACTCAAGTTTGAATTGTCAACACATCATAGGCCTCCTAGTTTGCTGAAGCAATTTCCATCTCATCACACGGAGGTCACTTTTCCCATTAAGGAAGAATTAACTTTGGTTACAAAGGACGTTGAGAAAGACCAAGCTTATGTGTCACCATTCACAGAGTATATTCAGAATAAGATTGGTCACACTACAGGTTCATTAGATATTTTGTACAAGGATTTTCAAGATAAGGACAAGAAATCTACAGTGGTCTCATTATTGACATCACAGCTCACTCAGAAGAAAAGAAGAAGTAAGCGGTTTGATTCATCTGATGGCCGAGAGCAGCTTGACATTCGGATAAGATAGAGTCCTACAATTAGCAAGATCGGCCATGGCACATCTAAAAAGCAGCCTATAGACTTGCCTAAAAGTAGGCAAATGCTCAGCATGCACTATATTGAACACATCTGATACCACAAGGGCATCCTTTGTATTGTATCTCTAACCCTACACCTTGTTATTTCAACATTTCATTTTGCAGTTAGAGTAGATTTACTTTTCATGTTAAGTAGAATAATAAATCAAAGAAGAGCTTCTATTTTTCATGTGCTTAATGTTATTTGATGACATTTGGGTGTTGCTTGGATATAGATTCTGGATTTTCACATTCCTCCGATGAAGCAACGTGTCCCCAAGTAGAGCCAGATGTTGACCACACTTTGTCAGCAATCTCATAGTAGTACACTCCCATTTTTTAAAATGGGATTCATCATGTTCAACGTGGTCGCGCCATTCAGATTCCATCAACAACCGACATTTTTATAAATAATGTAAACCCTTTCTGCATATTTATGATGTAAATGATCTAAGTAAGATCGTCATGTATGTAACACCCTAGGTAAGCCTAGTATGTTGGTGACGATTTCTATCCTAGGAGGTTTTTTGTCTCACTGATCTATTTGTGTTTTTCGACACAATTTATCGGCAGAGTTTTCCCCTCCAGCCTCACCCCAAAGCTAGGGTGGATTTTGTCATCAAGATGCTAAGTGAGTCCTAGTATTTTCTATCGAGTCTTTGTAAAAGTAGTTTGGGAATAACTCTAGCTAGTTGGCTAGATTATTTTATTACAAACTACTTGGTCTATTAGATCATGTTTTGAGTCGTAGAATTGGGTACCTATTTGAGGGTCTATACGAACGGGTATTCTCCCTTCATGTGTCTAAATGTATTTATCTTATGTAAAGAGGGTTGGAAAGAATAATTAAATCTCCTATCAGTCGATTAATTAAATTTTCTAGCCAAATTAAATAAAAATCCTAAGCCAGAAATTTAATTAATTTTAGGTCCTAGGTGAGTATAAAATTCTTCAAAAGCAAAATTCGGTGGTCTTTAAAAAATGAATTTTTAAAAGCCCCAGGTCAAGGGAATATTTGAGAATTTCAAGAAATTTTGGACCCTTGAGCCTAGGTGGTTAAGTCAAAGTCAAAATTTTGAGGTAATTAACTCAAAAATAGTATTTTTGAGTTAATTAAAATGAAATTAAATGATAAATTCGTTTTTCCTCAAATTTATAATTTGACGGTCCAGATTAAAAGATGATCAAATCTTATCGACGGTCGAGATTATTTTGACATGGACCAACCGAACTAGTCGTTGGAGATTTTATCTTATAAATTAGAGGTCTTTGTCAGTCTTCCATTCATCCGATCTTTAGATTGTGCACTTGTTCTTGAAAGCTCTTGTGATTTTTTGATGAATAAAGTATAAATACTTTGGGGTTACAAACTTTGGTCCTTTTCCAGATCTATGTGGTGATATTGTCTCTAAACTCTGCTGCTTCTATTGGATTTTGATGGTTGATGGCCTTTGTGCAGTTTTCTGTGTTACTAAAATTGCATTTTGATTTAACGGAAAGATTAGTTATCTGTTTTTCTGAAAGGTCTAATGTTTATTTTTTAATCTCTATCAATCTTAAATTCGGATCTAAGTGTGCAGAGATCGTTTTTTAAGGTTTGGGAGTTTGGGGAAGTCTTCAGTTAGACCAACGGACTCTCAGATTTCATAAATTTGAAAAAGCCCATTGTTTCTTAATTTCTAAGGTTATCTTACGGAATATTTTTTGCAGGGTCTTTCTAGAGCTTGTGCTTAAATAAAAAAATTTCTCATAATTTTTTTGAATTTAAAGTTAGATCTGGTGAGTAAGAGCCTTAGATCTTCAGATTTGGGAATGAAATCAGACTTATATTCCTCAGATCTGATAGATCTGCAACTCTTGTGCATAGATTTGTAAATATATTGTATAGATCTGTAATTTACATGTGTAGATCTGAAGTTTTGTAACATAATTTTGAATTCTAACATTTGGGTTTTTAGGATTTTCGCTATTTTAGTACATATTGGGTATCGGGTTTCTTTTTTTCACTTATGTAGGATTAGATCTGAAAAATTAGCAAAGGAAATCTTCAGATCTGAAAACTCAGCCAAGGAAATCTTCAGATCTGTGTCAGATCTAGACCCTGGAGGGCAAGATCTGGGCTCAATATTTGTTTGCAGGAATAGATCTAAAAAAATCAGCCAAGGAAGACTTCAGATCTGAGCCAGATCTAGACCTTTGAGGACGTATAGGCTTTTGAGACTATTTTTACAGGATTTTGGTTTCCAAATTTCTAATTTTCAAGCGGCAACATTATCCCAAAATTTCAAGAATTTTCAATGGTGGGATCTTCAAAGCTTTGGGCTAAGTGTTTGATCTCTAAACCCTTATTTTTCTGTAGATTTTATTACAACAAGCAAATCACAAATAATTAGGCACTAAAAATACATTTTATATGGTCAAAATTGTTTAGAATTGTAAAATCTTCATTTTCAGAATTTTTGACCATTTGGGCATCTTTAAATTTGCCTAGATCTGATTTTGAAGCTTGCTGGAAATTCTGCATAACTGTGTAGAATCAGATCTGAACATTTCTGGTGCATATCTTAAATAAGGTCTAAAAAATTTGAATTTTCAGTTTTTTGGCAAAACTTACTATTTTTAGACATCGTGGGGATCATTTTTAGTATTTTCAGTTTGCTGATTTATTATCATTTTACTGCTGTTATAAACTTATCAGTTCTGAAAATTTCTGAATCAAACTCTCTTAAAGCCTTAAAATTGAAATTTTCAAGTTTTAATATATTTTTGCTATTTCTGGAAGTATTTGACAGCTATTTTGGGCAGTTTTATCTTGCTGATCTGTCACTGTTTCACTGCTGAAATAAAAATATCAGATCTGAAATTTCACTTAATCAAGTCCTAAAAATTGATTTTTCTTAAAGTTCATCAACTTTTACTATTTTTAGTCATTTTGGGATTGGTGTCAGCATCGTTTGTTTGCTGATCTATGGTTTAAATTACTGCTGCAATTTATATTTCAGATCTGAAATCTTGCTGAAGAATATATTCTAAGTTTGACTATAGGTTTCTGAAATGAAATTATTTGGACTATCATAAATTCGGAATTATTGGAAATATCTGACATTTAAATTTGATGGTACTCTCATGATAACATTTTTGTTTCAAATTTAAATGGTTGGTGATTAATTGTGGTTGGTGATCATTGAACTATCTTTAATTGTGATTTTAAATTACTTGAAATCGGTAGTTAATTGTTTAAATCAACTTTGGAAATATTTCAAGTGATGATAAATTGCATAACTTCATCAAACATTGTTAATGCGTAATTGTGAGGGTGTTTTATTGAATATCATTGTGGTTGATTGATTTTCATAGCAACAGTTACATATCAGTTACTTGATCTTAAATTTATAACGGGATATTTTGACTCCATAAGGCACTGGTTTTAAAGTTTCAAATCTAATTGGATATGTAAAATCTCGTAAATCTTAACAAGTATTTGGTTATCTAGCCGTGTCTCCTAAATTGGTTGGTCTCCAACCAATTCTCCTTCATTTTCGTTAGGGTCTACCTCCCTTAGCTTGCAAGGAGACTGCTTATATAGAGAGATTGGGGATCAGGGTGACAGCCCCAATCTGAGCCGTTGTCGCGGTGCCTAGACATTCTGTGCGACAACACAGAGCTGAATTTATCTTGTGCCAAATTTCTCTTCTTGGGCTGAATTTATTTTGTTGGGTTGAATTTATTGGTGGAGAGGCCGTGTTATTGCTGCAACTGAGTTTATTTTCGGAAAGGTTGTTTTATTACAGTAGTTGATTAAATGTGGCAAGTAAAAAAAAATGATCCCTTAGTATTATTAATAAAATTGGTTGGTTTCTGCTGTGACATATTTCAATGAAAAATTTGTGATTTATTTGCTGCAATTTTTTTTTGGAATTTATTAGCAAAATTATTGTTGAAATTTGGTTACCGGAGGACAGGTGGTTTCCTAAGGCTTTGACCTTTGGCCTAGGAAAAAGTGTGCAAATGTATTTCACTTTTTCTCCGAAAGTGAATTTATAAGTTATAAAGTCAAATCTATTTAAAAGTGACTTTAAGTGATAAAGTTACTAAGTCTAATTTTACAGTGACTTTAATAAAGTAAATGTGAAATTAGAAAGTGACAAGTGACTTTGGAAATAAATGACGAAGATGGTCTTTATTAAAGTGGGAAAAATCGGGAAAATATCGGTAAGAAATCGCCAAACATCGGCAAAATTAATATACCATAAAAAATATCTTTAAAAATCGGCAAACATCGGCTTGGCCAAAAAATCGTGATTTCGAGATAAAATTGGGATGTTATCGAGATGTTCGCAACACTGGTATATTCCCATAGATGAGCAGGTAGCAGATATATTTACCAAAGCCTTACCACAGGGCAAGCATGTCTACTTTAGAGACAAGATGGGTGTGGTGAGGAACACCTTTTTCGGTAAGAGGGAGTGTTGAAATTTGGTTACCGAAGGACATGCGGTTCCCTAAGGCTTTGATCTTTGGCCTAGGGAAAAGTGTCCAAATGTATTTCACTTTTTTTCATAAGTTATAAAGTCAAATCTAATTTAAAAGTGACTTTAAGTGATAAAGTTACTAAGTCTAATTTTAAAGTGATTTTAATAAAGTCAATGTGAAATTAGAAAGTGAAAAGTGACTTTGGAAATAAAGGACTAAGAGGGTCTTTATTAAAGTGGGGTGAATTAAAAAAATAGAAAGTGAGATTTAAATGCACATTTAATCTCAGCCCTAGATCTAAAGCGATCTCAGCCATTGGATTTAGGGATTCCCCAAAAGTCACTGAGGGTTAGGTTAAAGGAGGAAAATGAGAGAAAAGATCATTCAGTCTTTCATGAGCAGATTGAGAGAGGATGAGAGAAAGCTAAGAAGAAATTTCTGAGTGGAGGGAGAGCAGTAAAGATACAAAGCAAATCCGTACAGCATCTTGACACATTTCCCAAGGCAGTATTTTCGAACAACAACATTTATTTGGCACGGTTACCAAGACAGAATCTGTACAACACTGTTAGCATGCTTTTCGAGGCAAGGTACAACACTGTTTTCGAGGAGAAGATTCAATAGTTAAGGACATGATTTTCCAAGAGCTTTTCAAGGCAGAAAAATCGAGGAGGCACTGCTGTATTGTCCATACAGTTTTGTACTGATAGAATCTAGCACATTTTTCAAGGCAACAAGTACAACATTTAATGCTGTAATTTTACTGTAATTTTCTGTTTGCTGTTGCCACGATTTTCAAGGTGGAAAATTGGCACAGAAATCGAGATAAGTGGGTTTTGTGTTTGTTATAATTTTTACTGTGTTTTACTGTTCACTGTAAAAGCATAGTCAGAAATAAAGAGAAACTTTCGAATTGGTTTTCCCCAAGAGTTGTAGGGGGTTTTTCCAGGATCATATTGACCAAAAATCAACGTGTCAAATTTTTGTGTGGGGCAGATTTATTTTTCTGAGTTTTTATCTCTGCATTTTCAACACTGAAATTTCCAGAATTTGTGTTTTCAGAAAATATTTATTTTACCAGCTTGTTGAATGTATGGTTATGGGAATGGGCATTTGACTTTATGGGAGAAATAAGGAGAAACTGAAAACCAGAGTGGGTAATAAAATTTCTAGATGGTATCAGAGCTAGTTTGTTGAAAAGTGCAGTTTGGGACAACAAGAAGAATAATTACAGCACGCTGATTTTTGTAGAAATTTATAGTT
Organism: Pinus albicaulis; assembly: GCA_034641835.2. Lineage (NCBI taxonomy): Eukaryota > Viridiplantae > Streptophyta > Pinopsida > Pinales > Pinaceae > Pinus > Pinus albicaulis. Next base: position 17,079,962 of record CM076576.1, on the reverse strand, counting down.
TCCCACCCCGGTTTTCAGTTTCACCTTATTACTCCAATATAGTTAAATGCCCTTTCCCATATCCATACATTTAACAAGCTGGAAAATAAATTTTGCTGAAAACACAAATTCTGGAAAAATTACAGAATGCTGGAAAATGCAGAAATAAATATCAGCACACATAAAACACTCATTCACACATTTTGACACATATATTTTTGGTCAACATGACTCTGGAAAAACCCCCTACAAATCTTGGGGAAAACCAGTTTGAAAGCTCCTTCTTATTTCTGGAAAATGCTTTTTACAGTGAGAGAAATATTCAGCAAAAAATCAGCAAACAGACTTTTACAACTTATCTCGTTTTCCGTGCTTAACCACCGCCTCGGAAAATGTGCAAACAACAAAAACAGAACAACAATAAATGCTGTACGTCCTCGATTTTTGTGCCAAATTTCAACCTTAAATGCTCCTGTACGGCCTGCCTAGAAAAGCGTGCAAGCTGCCATAAAATCTGCTGTACAGTTTTCTCGATTTCTGTGCAGAAAAACAACTCTACGGCTGTACAAATTTCTGCCTAGAAATGCGTGCCAAGGTACAACCACTTGCTGTACGACCTCCCTTAAATTCTGCTCCTCGATTTCTGTGCAAATCTGTTGTACGGCCTCCTTTTCTAGAAAATCGTGCCTAAAAATCTGCCTCACTGTGTGTTAACTCAGTTGTACGGTCTAGCTGAAAATGTCTTGCTAAAATGCTGCCTTGGAATGTGTGCCACGCTGCTGCCTCCTCCTCCTCACTGCCCAGAAATCTCCCTTGCTCTCTTGCTCTCCTTCTCTCAATCTGCTCATGAAAGAATGAATGACCTTTTCCTCCTTTTCCTCCTTTAACCTAACTCTAAGTGACTTTTGGAGAATCCCTAAATCCAATGGCTGAGATAGATTGAGATCTAGGGCTGAGATTAAATGCTCATTTAAATCTCACTTTCTATTTTTTAATTCACCCCACTTTAATAAAGACCCACTTAGTCATTTATTTCCAAAGTCACTTTTTTCCTTTCTAATTTTACATTGACTTTATTAAAGTCACTTTAAAATTAGACTTTAGTAACTTTATCACTTAAAGTCACTTTTAAATTAGATTTGACTTTATAACTTTATAAAGTCACTTTAGGAGAAAAATTAAATTCTTTTGGACACTTTTTCCTAGGCCAAAGATCAAAGCCTTAGGGAACCACCTGTCCTCCAGTAACCAAATTTCAACACTCCCTCTTACCGAGGAAGGTGTTCCTCACCACACCCATCTTGTCTCTGAAGTAGACATGCTTGCCCCATGGTAAGGCTTTGGTAAAAATATCTGCAACCTGCTCATCAGTGGGAATATACTCAAGCTTCACAGCTCCCTTCTGAACATAGTCTCTGATGAAATGATATTTGATCCCGATATGCTTTGACCTATCATGAAATACTGGATTCGTCGTGATTTTAATGCAACTTTGATTATCACAGTAAATCACTGAAGGTCTCAACGGCTGACCAAATAATCCAAACAATATCTTGCGAAGCCAGATGGCCTCACAACTAGCTAGACTAGCTGCCATATACTCTGCTTCCAGTGAACTCAATGCTACTGACAGCTGCTTCTCGCTGAACCATGACACCACTTTCGAACCCAACCCAAAACAGCACCCTGAAGTGCTCTTCCTATCAGAAGCACAACCTGCCCAATCAGAATCAGTGTAACCTGCCAATCTCACTCCATCCCCCTGCCTGTAGTCCAGACCATAATCCACTGTCCCCTGCAAGTAACGCAAAATGTGTTTTGCAGCCACCCAGTGAACCTTCCTAGGCTCACACATAAACTGACTCATCGTGTTGACTGCAAAACAAATATCTGGTCTAGTGTTAACCAAATACATCAAGGAACCAATCAGCTGTCTGTACAATGTGGGATCCACCAACTCGGAATCCGAAGCATGAAGCTTCTTCCAGTTGGTGATCATCGGTGTCGACATGGGTCTACAATCCTCCATGTGGAATCTGCCAAGGATATCCACAATATACTTCCCCTGCCCCAGAAAGAAATGCCCCTCCTCCTGGCACACCTCCAAACCCAAAAAGTAATGCATCAAGCCGATGTCCTTCATCTCAAACTCCGTCGCAAGATCTCTCTTGCAGTGCTCTATGAGTTTCTCTGCACCTGTAATGACTAAGTCATCCACATACAACACCAGAATGAGAGGCTCCTCACCTATCACAATATAGTAAAGGTTCGGATCTGCCTCACTCTTTGTGAAACCCATCTTCTGCAAGTAAGTATCTATCCTGGAGTACCAAGCTCTGGGAGCTTGCTTCAGGCCATAAAGGGCCTTCTTCAGTCTGCACACATGGGACTGCTTCCCATGCACCTCAAATCCCTGTGGCTGCTCAATGTACACCTCCTCCTGTATGAAGCCATTGAGAAATGCGGTCTTCACATCCATCTGGTGGATCTTCCAACCCATCTCTGCTGCTATCGATATAATGGAGCGGATCGAAGTATATCGAGCCACGGGAGTGAAGGTCTCCTCATAATCAACTCCCTCTACCCGGGAGAACCCTCTAGCCACAAACCTCGCTTTGAATTTCTCAATGCTGCCATCTGCAGCATGCTTTACCTTGTAAAGCCATCTGGAAGTAACCACGGATTTGCCCTCAGGCCTCGGCACCACCTCCCAAACATCATTCTTCATGATAGAAGAATACTCCTCCTGCATGGCCTCTCTCCAGACCTGCTGGCTAGCCGCCTCCTCATAGCTAGAAGGCTCAGAGTCAAGGATGCTGGTAGCCATTGCCATATAGCTACAAAACCTCTCAGGTGGTCTGCTCTCTCTGACCGGCCTCTTAGGCTCAGCAACGGATGTGGCATCTCTCAAGGTGTCCTGAAGCCACTTGGGCTTCCTCTTCCCTGAGCACACTTCTCTAGTTGGAGAATAAACTCCTCCTCCTCAACATCGGGAGCTTGAACTCCCGACTATCACATCTCTTTGTCCTCTGCCTGCTGAACACATAGATATTTGAAATCACAAATGTGAGCTGTCCATCGGTGGACTACCATCAGTGGACTCCCCAGTGAACTGCTCTGTGGACTGCTCTGCATGCTGCTCGTAGCACCACCTCTCTGACTCGGTGAGCCACTCCCCACTGACGGACCTGACATCGTCATAGATGTACCTCGAGATCCTCCTGATCCCTGCCCACTGGATCCATGTGACTGACTCAACTACTGTTGAGGGTCTGGCTGATCCAGATACTCTAACTCCAGTGACCTCCTGAAGACCCTGTCCTCCTCGAACTTCACATCCCGCCTGACAACAACTTTCCTCTGTGCAGGAATGTAAATCCGAAAGGCCTTGGAGGTCTCACTGTAGCCCACAAAGATACCCTTCTCTGCGGTGGGCTCTGGTTTGGTCCTCTTCTCCTTAGGTATGTAGGAGTATGTGATGCACCCAAAGATGTTGAAGATGACCAATATCGGAGCTTCTTCCCCGGAGAAAGCCTCCTTGAGATCACCTGCCCCAAGGCACGATGCGGACTCTGTACCACAAATAAACGGTAATATTCACGGCCTACGCCCACAAAAACAATAAGCAGCAGTCATACAACATGGCTTTGGCGGCCTAGATGGATGCATTCTTCCTCTCAGCAGCACGTTCTGGGGTTGTAAGGCTGTTGAGAAGTCCCCTCCTAATGCCTGCCTCCGCACAATAGTTAACAAACTCTCCAAGGGTGTACTCTCCTCCATTGTCCGACCTCAGGGACTTGATCTTCCGACCTGTCTGAGTCTCCACAAGAGCTCTGAACTCCTGAAACCGCTTGAAGACCTCACTCTTGGTCTTCAAGAAATAAATCCAGGTCCTCCTAGAGTGATCATCAATGAATAAAACATAATACTCATATCCACTCAAGAAAACATGAGACATCTGACCGCTCACATCGGAATGAATCAAATCAAGTATCCCAGTCGATCTGCTATCACTGCTGGGAAAAGTCGATTTGGCAAACTTGCCCATAGCACATCCTCTGCATGTATCAAAGTGATCAGTACTGAAATCTGGCACACCTGTAGTGATCTCCCGCAATGTCCTCAAGGCTCCATGATACATGTGCCCCATCCTGCGGTGCCAAATCTCACACACCTCGGAGGCACTAAGCTCTGCTGTCGGTGCCCTCTTGCTCGATAAAGGAGTGAAATGCAAACTTGTACACCTTTGCATAGAGCGTACACCTATCCTCTCATTGAATCAATTTGGGCCTTTTGGGATACATCAACACACACATCCTTCCACAGACGGTACCTCATATCCTCTATCCTCAAGGCGAGACGGATATGAGTTCTTCCTCCTCTGACACATAAAGAACATCGCACTTTCAAGGGAGGGTTTGGACTCCTGAGAGAAATGTCAATGTTCCCACACCGCTTGCTCTAACAACTCTGTCATCACCAAATACTACCTCTACATCGGTGCCACTCTCTGAAAAGCTACGAGAAATTGCTCCGCGGACTCTGTCATGTGACGTGAAGCGCTGTCCCATGCAGATACCCGAAGATGCTCGCTAATCGAGGGAAACAGTGTCTCCCCACCTCTGAACCCCAAGAACGGATGATCCCGCATTAGAGGACTCACACGCAATGAACCCAAAATCCCGGTCAAAATGATCTTCAAAGTCCTCAACCTCTGCTAAAGCTGCCATGCTCTCGTTTTTCCCCTTCTTCTTCTTCTTCTCCGAACACACAACTGCATAGTGTCCCATCTTCTGACAATTCCAACACTTCACCTTGGAATAGTCCTTCTGTGTGTTACTCTGTTTACCTTTACCTTTGCCTTTGCCCCCACCATTGCTTGTGGAAGCCTGCTTCTTCCCTTTGCCTTTCTTGCCTTCTGCCAATAGTGCTACATCCTCATCCTGCTCAACTGGCTTGGCTGCCCCAAGCTGACCTTTCCTGATCTCTGTCTGAATGCAATCATCCCAAAACCTCTCCCATGTGGGAAGGGTCTCACGTGCAAAAAACCCCATCAGCAAAGTTCATCCATGAACTGGGGAGGCCATTCACTGCAATCTGCACCAACTCAATGGGTGGAATGACCTCTCCAATCGCTGCCAACTCATCTCTCACATTAGTAATCGTTGTGAGATATCCAGTTGCACTATCAGTCTTACCCATCTTAATGGTCTTCAACTTCTCCTTCAGGACCATTTTAGTTTTCATTGGTACTCTGGTAGAGATTGGACAATGTTTGTCACATCTCTTAGGCATTTCTCTCTTTCCTCTCACATGAGGAATGCAATGGTCTTTGATTAGTCTAGAATTAGTCTCTTACCCTTGTTGTTCTTTTTGTGCCATATGCTTTACCAAGCTGAGTAGCATCGGTAAGAGCACATTCAGTTACGTACGTATGCATCATAATGTCCTAGACACGCCACTCAAAGTCACTCTTGCATTCTCCCTTCCAAATCACATAATTGGAATGCCCATCCAACTACATCTTCCCACCCTCGATCCCAAAGACATCTGCTTTGTCCTAAAGCGAAAAATATGCTAACTTTAATAGTAAAGGTAAAAGTCTGTTTGTGAAAAATCAGCTTAGCTGGAATTTTTAATTGAAAAATCAGCCCAGTATATTTTTCTCCTTCTTGTGTATCTAAGCCTCTTCAGCACTCAAGATCCGATACCATGTAGAAATTTATAGTTTCCCACCCCGGTTTTCAGTTTCACCTTATTACTCCAATATAGTTAAATGCCCTTTCCCATATCCATACATTTAACAAGCTGGAAAATAAAATTTGCTGAAAACACAAATTCTGGAAAAATTACAGAATGCTGGAAAATGCAGAAATAAATATGAGCACACATAAAACAATCATTCACACATTTTGACACATATTTTTGGTCAACATGACCCTGGAAAAACCCCCTACAACTCTTGGGGAAAACCAGTTTGAAAGCTCCTCCTTATTTCTGGAAAATGCTTTTTACAGTGAGAGAAATATTCAACAAAAAATCAGCAAACAGACTTTTACAACTTATCTCGTTTTCCGTGCTTAACCACCGCCTCGGAAAATGTTGAAATTTGGTACCGGAGGACAGGTGGTTCCCTAAGGCTTTGATCTTTGGCCTAGGGAAAATTGTCCAGAAGAATTTAATTTTTCTCCTAAAGTAACTTTATAATTTTTTATAAAGTTAAATCTAATTTAAAAGTGACTTAAGTGATAAAGTTACTAAAGTGACTTTATAAAGTTATAAAGTCAAGTCTAATTTTAAAGTGACTTTAATAAAGTCAATATGAAATTAGAAAGGAAAAAGTGACTTTGGAAATAAAAGACTAAGTGGGTCTTTATTAAAGTGGGGTGAATTAAAAAATAGAAAGTGAGATTTAAATGAGCATTTAATCTCAGCCCTAGATCTCAATCTATCTCAGCCATTGGATTTAGGGATTCCCCAAAAGTCACTTAGGGTTAGGTTAAAGGAGGAAAAGGAGGAAAAGATCATTCATTCTTTCATGAGCAGATTGGGAGAAGGAGAGCAAGAGAGCAAGGGAGATTTCTGGGCAGTGAGGAGAAGGAGGCAGCAGCTTGGCACGCATTCCAAGGCAACATTTCAGCAAAACATTTCAGCAGACAAGTGCAGCAGATTTAGCAAACAGCAGGCTGATTTTTGCACGGTTTCCTAGGCAGGGAGGCCGTACAGCAAGGCCGTACAATAGCTGTACAACAGTATTTGGCACAGAAATCGAGGCAGCTAGTGGCTGTACCGTACAACAGAGTTTTGCTGCATTTTGGCACGAATTTCGAGGTTCGTACAGCAACATTTATTGCTGTTTTGGCACAGATTTCAAGGTGGCCGTACAGCTGCATTTATTGCAGATTTTTGGGCACGCAAATAGAGAAATCCGTACAACATTTATTGCTATTCCTGTTTTGCTGTTTGTGCGTTTTCCGAGGCGGTGGTTATGCACGGAAAAAGAGATAAGTTGTAAAACTCTGTTTGCTGATTATTTATTTTGCTGAATATTTCTATCACTGTAAAAAGCATTTTTCTAGAAATAAGAAGGAGCTTTCGAACTGGTTTTCCCCAAGAGTTGTAGGGGGTTTTTCCAGGGTCACCTTGACCAAAAATTACTGAGTTATGATGAGTTGAATGACTGTTTGTTACTGCTGTTATTTTATTTCTGCATTTTCAGCATTCTGAAAAAATTTCCAGAATTTGTGTTTTCAGCAAATTTATTTTCCAGTTTATTAAATGTATGGATATGGGAAAGAGCATTTAATTATTTTGGAGTAATAAGGTGAAAACTGAAAACCGGGGTGGGAAATAGAATTTTCTACATGGTATCAGAGGTTGAGTGCTGAAGGGCAGTTTGGGACACAGCAAGGAGGAAAATTACAGCCTGCTGATTTTTCACTCAGAAAATTCCAGCAAGCTGATTTTTCACAAACAACAGATTTTTACCTTTACTACAGCAGTGTTATTTTTCAGTTTTAGGACAACAGGATGTCTTTGGGATTGAGGGTGGAGGATAGGCTGGATGGGCATACAAATTACAGTGTTTGGAAGGAGAGAATGCAGAGTATCTGTGAGGAGGCGGAAGTCTGGGATATCATGGTTCATACCACACAGCAGCCTGTTAATGTGCCTACTGATCCTGTTCAGTTGGCAGCATATAACAGAAAGAACAACAAGGGTAAGAGACTGATTCTAGACGGAATCAAGGACCATTGCATTCCTCATGTAAGAGGAAAGAGAAATGCCCATGAGATGTGGTCAGCATTGACCAACCTCTACCAGAGTATCAATGAGAACCGGAAAATGGTCCTGAAGGAGAAGCTGAAGAACATTAAGATGGCTAAGACTGATAGTGCAGCTGGATATCTCACAAAGATGACTAATGTGAGAGATGAGTTGGCAGCGATTGGAGAGGCCATTCCTCCCACTGAGTTGGTGCGGATTGCAGTGAATGGCCTCCCCAGTTCATGGATGAACTTTGCCGATGGGGTTTGTGCACGTGAGACCCTTCCCACATGGGAGAGGTTTTGGGATGATTGCATTCAGACAGAGATCAGGAAAGGTCAGCTTGGGGCAGCCAAGCCAGTTGAGCAGGATGAGGATGTAGCACTGTTGGCAGGACACAAGAAAGGCAAAGGGAAGAAGCAGGCTTTCACAAGCAATGGTGGGGGCAAAGGCAAAGGTAAAGGTAAACAGGATAACACACAGAAGGACTATTCCAAAGTGAAGTGTTGGAATTGTCAGAAGATGGGACACTATGCAGTTGTGTGTCCGGAGAAGAAGAAGAAGAAGGGGAAGAACCAGAGCATGGCAGCTTCAGCAGAGGTTGAGGACTTTGCAGATCGCTTTGACGGGGAGTTTGGGTTCATTGCGTGTGAGTCTTCTAGTGCAGGATTATCTGCCATAGAGGTTCAGAGGGAGCATGCATTTCCCTCGATTAGCGGAGCATCTTCGGGTATCTGGTATGTGGACAGTGGGGCTTCACGTCACATGACAAGAGTCCGTGAGTACTTCTCAGAGCTTTCAAAGAGTGGCACTGATGTAGAGGTAGTACTCGGTGATGACAGAGTTGTTAGAGCAGTCGGTGTGGGAACATTGACATTTCAGAGGGAGTCCAAACCTCCCTTGAAGGTGTCAGATGTTCTTTATGTGCTAGGGATGAGGAAGAACCTCATATCCGTCTCAGCTTTGGAGGACAGAGGATATGAGATACTATTCAGGGGAGGATAGGTGTTGATGTATCCTAGGGGCACTCCAGCTGATTCAGCTAGAGTGATAGGTGTACGCCATGCAAAGGTGTACAAGTTTGCATTTCAGTCCCTTTTGGCATTGAGCAGTAGTACCGACAGCAGAGCTAGCAGTTCTGAGCAGTGTGAGATTTGGCACCGCAGGATGGGGCACATGTATCATGGAGCCTTGAGGACTTTGCGGGAGATCACTACAGGTGTGCCAGATTTCAGTACTGATCACTTTGATACTTGCAGAGGATGTGCGATGGGCAAGTTTGCCAAATCCCCTTTTCCCAGCAGTGACAGCAGAGCGACCGGGATACTTGATTTGATTCATTCCGATGTGAGCGGTCGGATGTCTCATGTTTCCTTGAGTGGATATGAGTACTATGTGTTATTCATTGATGATCACTCCAGGAGGACCTGGATTTATTTCTTGAAGACCAAGAGTGAGGTCTTCAAGCGATTTCAGGAGTTCAGAGCTCTTGTGGAGACACAGACAGGTCGGAAGATCAAGTCCCTGAGGTCGGACAATGGAGGAGAGTACACCCTTGGAGAGTTTGTTGACTATTGTGCGGAGGCAGGCATTAGGAGGGAGCTCACCGTTCCTTACAACCCCCAGCAGAACGGGGTTGCGGAGAGGAAGAACAGATCCATCGGAGGGGCTGCCAAAGCCATGTTACATGATCAGGGGTTGCTTATGTTTTTGTGGGCGCAGGCTTGCAATACGATTGTGTATCTTGCGTAACAGAGCATCGTGCTCTCTGGGCACATGACTCCGGAGGAGGCTTTTTCTGGGAAGAAGCCCGATATTGGTCATCTTCGTATCTTTGGGTGCATCACATACTCCTACATACCCAAGGAGAAGAGGACCAAACTAGAGCCCACCGCAGAGAAGGGTATCTTTGTGGGCTACAGTGAGACCTCCAAGGCCTTTCGGATTTACATTCCTGCGCAGAGGAAAGTTGTTGTCAGACGGGATGTGAAGTTCGAGGAGGACAGGGCCTTTAGGAGGTCACGGGAGTTAGAGTATCTGGATCAGCCAGACCCTCAGCAGCAGTTGAGTCAGTCGCAGGGATCCAGTGGGCAGGGATCAGGAGGATCCGGGGGTACATCTATGACGATGTCAGGTCCGTCAGTGGGGAGTGGCTCGCAGAGTCAGAGGGGTGGCGCTATGGGCAGCACGCAGAGTGTGCCTCCGACAGAGCAAGCCACCGGGGGAGTCCACCGCGGGACAAGCCACACGTACTCCTCGGCGCATCTACGGTGTTCGTGTGCAGGGGCAGGAGGACAGCGAGATGACAACAAGAGTTCAGGCTCCCGATGTTGAGGAGGAGGAGTTTTATTCTCCAGCGGGAGAAGTGTGCTCAGGGAAGAGGAAGCCCAAGTGGCTTCAGGACACCTTGAGAGATGCCACATCTGTTGCTGAGCCTAAGAGGCCGGTCAGAGAGAGCAGACCACCTGAGAGGTTTTGTAGCTACATGGCAATGGCTACCAACATCCTTGACTCTGAGCCTTCTAGCTATGAGGAGGCAGCTAGCCAGCAGGTCTGGAGAGAGGCCATGCAGGAGGAGTATTCTTCTATCATGAAGAATGATGTTTGGGAGGTGGTGCCGAGGCCCGAGGGCAAATCCGTGGTTACTTCCAGATGGCTTTACAAGGTAAAGCATGCTGCAGATGGCAGCATTGAGAAATTCAAAGCGAGGTTTGTGGCTAGAGGGTTCTCCCAGGCAGAGGGAGTTGATTATGAGGAGACCTTCGCTCCCGTGGCTCGATATACTTCGATCCGCTCCATTATATCGATAGCAGCAGAGATGGGTTGGAAGATCCACCAGATGGATGTGAAGACTACATTTCTCAATGGCTTCATACAAGAGGAGGTGTACATTGAGCAGCCACAGGGCTTTGAGGTGCATGGGAAGGAGTCCCATGTGTGCAGACTGAAGAAGGCCCTTTATGGCCTGAAGCAAGCTCCCAGAGCTTGGTACTCCAGGATAGATACTTACTTGCAGAAGATGGGTTTCACAAAGAGTGAGGCAGATCCGAACCTTTACTATAATGTGATAGGTGAGGAGCCTCTCATTCTGGTGCTGTATGTGGATGACTTAGTCATTACAGGTGCAGAGAGACTCATAGAGCACTGCAAGAGAGATCTTGCGGCGCAGTTTGAGATGAAGGACATCGGCTTGATGCATTACTTTTTGGGTTTGGAGGTGTGGCAGGAGGAGGGGCATTTCTTCCTGGGACAGGGGAAGTATATTGTGGACATCCTTGGGAGATTCCACATGGAGGATTGTAGACCCATGTCGACACCGATGATCACCAACTGGAAGAAGCTTCATGCTTCGGATTCCGAGTTGGTGGATCCCACATTGTACAGACAGCTGATTGGTTCCTTGATGTATTTGGTCAACACTAGACCAGATATCTATTTTGCAGTCAACACGATGAGTCAGTTTATGTGTGAGCCTAGGAAGGTTCACTAGGTGGCTGCAAAACACATTTTGCGGTACTTGCAGGGGACAGTGGATTATGTTCTGGACTACAGGCAGGGGGATGGAGTGAGATTGGCAGGTTACACTGATTCTGATTGGGCAAGTTGTGCTTCTGATAGGAAGAGCACTTCAGGGTGCTGTTTTGGGTTGGGTTCGGCAGTGGTGTCATGGTTCAGCCGAAAGCAGCAGTCAGTAGCATTGAGTTCAGCGGAAGCAGAGTATATGGCAGCCAGTCTAGCTAGTTGTGAGGCCATCCGGCTTCGCAAGATGTTGTTTGGCTTATTTGGTCAGCCGTTGAGACCTTCAGTGATTTACTGTGATAATCAGAGTTGCATTAAACTCACGGAGAATCCAGTATTTCATGACAGGTCAAAGCATATCGGGATCAAATATCATTTCATCAGAGACTATGTTCAGAAAGGAGCTGTGAAGCTTGAGTATATTCCCACCGATGAGCAGGTTGCAGATATTCTTACCAAAGCCTTACCACGGGGCAAGCATGTCTACTTCAGAGACAAGATGGGTGTGGTGAGGAACACCTTCCTCGGTAAGAGGGAGTGTTGAAATTTGGTACCGGAGGACAGGTGGTTCCCTAAGGCTTTGATCTTTGGCCTAGGGAAAAGTGTCCAAAAGAATTTAATTTTTCTCCTAAAGTAACCTTATAATTTTTTATAAAGTTAAATCTAATTTAAAAGTGACTTAAGTGATAAAGTTACTAAAGTGACTTTATAAAGTTATAAAGTCAAATCTAATTTTAAAGTGACTTTAAATAAAGTCAATATAAAATTAGAAAGGGAAAAGTGACTTTGGAAATAAAAGACTAAGTGGGTCTTTATTAAAGTGGGGTGAATTAAAAAATAGAAAGTGAGATTTAAATGAGCATTTAATCTCAGCCCTAGATCTCAATCTATCTCAGCCATTGGATTTAGGGATTCCCAAAAAGTCACTTAGGGTTAGGTTAAAGGAGGAAAAGGAGGAAAAGGTCATTCATTCTTTCATGAGCAGATTGGGAGAAGGAGAGCAAGAGAGCAAGGGAGATTTCTGGGCAGTGAGGAGAAGGAGGCAGCAGCTTGGCACGCATTCCAAGGCAGCATTTCAGCAAAACATTTCAGCCGACAAGTGCAGCAGATTTAGCAAATTGCAGGCTGATTTTTGCACGGTTTCCTAGGCAGGGAGGCCGTACAGCGAGGCCGTACAGCAAGGCCGTACAGCAAGCCGTACAACAGCCGTACAGTAGTATTTGGCACATAAATCGAGGCAGCTAGTGGCTGTACCGTACAACAGAGTTTTGCTGCATTTTGGCACGAATTTCGAAGTCTGTACAACAGCATTTATTGCTGTTTTGGCACAGATTTCAAGGTGGACGTACAACTGCATTTATTGCAGATTTCTGGGCACGCAAATCGAGAAATTCGTACATCATTTATTGCTGTTCCTGTTTTGCTGTTTGTGCGTTTTTCGAGGCGGTGGTTAAGCACGGAAAAATAGATAAGTTGTAAAAGTCTGTTTGCTGATTATTTATTTTGCTGAATATTTCTATCACTGTAAAAAGCATTTTTCCAGAAATAAGAAGGAGCTTTCGAACTGGTTTTCCCCAAGAGTTGTAGGGGTTTTTCCAGGGTCACCTTGACCAAAAATACTGAGTTATGATGTGTTGAATGACTGTTTGTTACTGCTGTTATTTTATTTCTGCATTTTCAGCATTCTGAAAAAATTTCCAGAATTTGTGTTTTCAGCAAATTTATTTTCCAGTTTATTAAATGTATGGATATGGGAAAGGGCATTTAATTATTTTGGAGTAATAAGGTGAAAACTGAAAACCGGGGTGGGAAACAGAATTTTCTATAGAAAATGTGCAAACAGCAAAAATAGAACAACAATAAATGCTGTACGTCCTCGATTTTCGTGCCATATTTCAGCCTTAAATGCCGCTGTACGACCTGCCTAGAAAAGCGTGCAAGCTGCCATAAAATCTGCTGTACGGTTTTCTCGATTTCTGTGCAGAAAAATAGTTGTACGGCTGTACAAATTTCTGCCTAGAAATGCGTGCCAAGGTACATCCACTTGCTGTACGGCCTCCCTTAAATTCTGCTCCTCGATTTCTGTGCAAACCTGCTGTATGGCCTCCTTTTCTAGAAAATCGTGCCTAAAAATCTGCCTCACTGTGTGCTAATTCAGCTGTACGGTCTAGCTGAAAATGTCTTGTTGAAATGCTGCCTTGGAATGTGTGCCAAGCCGCTGCCTCCTTCTCCTCACTGCCCAGAAATCTCCCTTGCTCTCTTGCTCTCCTCCTCTCAATCTGCTCATGAAAGAATGAATGACCTTTTCTTCCTTTTCCTCCTTTAACCTAACCCTAAGTGACTTTTGGGGAATCCTTAAATCCAATGGTTGAGATAGATTGAGATCTAGGGCTGAGATTAAATGCTCATTTAAATCTCACTTTCTATTTTTTAATTCACCCCACTTTAATAAAGACCCACTTAGTCATTTATTTCCAAAGTCACTTTTTCCTTTCTAATTTTACATTGACTTTATTAAAAGTCACTTTAAAATTAGACTTTAATAACTTTATCACTTGAGTCACTTTTAAATTAGATTTGACTTTATAAAAATTATAAAGTCACTTTAGGAGAAAAATTAAATTCTTTTGGACACTTTTCCCTAGGCCAAAGATCAAAGCCTTAGGGAACCACCTGTCCTCCGGTACCAAATTTCAATAATTTTACACACAGAAAACAGAACCTTTACTAAAACAGTGTTACAACAAGCATGTCTTTGGGCTTGAGGGTGGAGGATAGGTTGGATGGGCATAACAACTACAGTGTATGGAAGGAAAGAATGCAAAGCATCTTTGAGGAGGCAGAAGTCTGGGGTATAATGGTGCATACCCAACATTGCCCTGTTAATGTGCTTGCTGACCCTGTTCAGCTGACAGACTTTAATAAGAAGAATAACAAGGGAAGGAGACTGATTCTGGATGGTATTAAAGACCATTGTATTCCTCATGTGAGAGGAAAGAGACTTGCTCATGAGATGTGGAGAGCCTTGACCAATGTCTACTAGAGTACCAATGAGAACAAAAAAATGGTCCCAAGGGAGAAGCTAAAGGCCATTAAGATGGCAAAGACTGATAGTGCTACTGCATACCTCACAAAGATCATTAATGTGAGAGATGAGTTGGCAGCAGTTGGAGAGGTCATTCCACCCACTTAGTTGGTGCGGATTGCAGTGAATGGCCTTCCCAGTTCATGGCTGAGCTTTGTTGATGGGATTTGTGCAAGTGAGACCTCGAAAGCCTTTCGGATTTATATTCCTGCACAGAGGAGAGTTGTTGTCAGGCGGGATATGATGTTCGAGAAGGACAAGGCTTTCAGGAGGTCACGGGAGTTAAAGTATCTGGATCGGCCAGACCCTCAGGAGCAGCTGAGTCAGGCACAGGGATCCAGTTGGCAGGGATCAGGAGGTACATCGATTACGATGTCAGGTCCATCAGTGAGCAATGGCTCGCAGAGTCAGAGGCTGGTGCGTCGGGCATCATGCAGAGCAGTCTATTAGGTAGTCCACTGATGGACAGTTCACACGGTACTTCAGCATCTACAGGTTCAGGTTCAGGCAGGAGGACAACAGATGGACATTCAGGAGTTCAGGCTCTTGATGAGGATGAGGAGTTTCATTCTCCGGTGGGAGAAGTGTGCTCAGGGAAGAGGAAGCCCAAGTGGCTTCATGATACCTTGAGAGAGGCCACATTTGTTGCTGGGCTGAAGAGACCAGTCAGAGAGAGCCGACCACTTGAGAGGTTCTGTAGCTTTATGGCAATGGTTGCCAACATCGTTGGCTCTGAGCCTTCTAGCTATGAGGAGGTAGCTAGCCAGCAGGTTTGGAGAGAGGCCATGTAGGAGGAGTATTCTTCTATCATGAAGAATGATGTTTGGGAGGTGGTGCTGAGGCCTGAGGGCAAATTCGTGGTTACTTTCAGATGGCTTTACAAGGTAAAGCATGCTGCAGATGGCAACATTGAGAAATTCAAGGCACGGTTTGTGGTAGAGGGTTCTCCCAGGTAGAGGGAGTAGATTATGAGGAGACCTTCGCTCTCGTGGCTCGATATACTTTGATTCGCTCCATTATATCGATAGTAGCAGAGATGGGTTGGAGGATCCACTAGATGGAGGTGAAGACCGCATTTCTCAATGGCTTCATACAGGAGGAGGTGTACATTAAGCAGCCACAGGGCTTTGAGGTGCATGGGAAAGAATCCCATGTGTGCAGACTAAAGGCCCTTTATGGCCTGAAGCAAGCTCCTACAGCTTGGTACTCCAGGAATGATACGTACTTGCAGGAGATGGGTTTCACAAAGAGTGATGTAGATCCGAACCTATACTTTATTGTGATAGGTGAGGAGCCTCTCATTCTGGTGATGTATGTGGATGACTTGGTCATTACGGGTGCAGATAGACTCATAGAGAGCTGCAAGAGAGATATTGCGTCGGAATTTGAGATAAATGACATTGGCTTGATGCATTACTTTTTGGGTTTGGAGGTGTGGCAGGAGGAGGGGCATTTCTTCTTGGGATATGGGAAGTATATTGTGGACATCCTTGGCAGATTCCACATGGAGGATTGTAGACCCATGTTGACACCTATGATCACCAACTGGAAGAAGCTTCACACTTAAGATTTGGAGTTGGTGGATCCCACATTGTATAGACAACTGATTGGTTCCTTGATGTATTTGGTCAACACTAGATCAAATATATGTTTTGCAGTCAACACGATGAGCTAGTTCATGTGTGAGCCCAGGAGGGTGCACTAGGTTGCTGCAAAACACATTTTGCGGTACTTGCAGGGGACAATGGAGTATGGTCTGGATTATAGGCAGGGAGATGGAGTGAGATTGGCAAGGTACACTAATTCTGATTGGGCAGGTTGTGCTTCTGATAGGAAGAGCACTTCAGGGTGTTGTTTTGGGTTGGGTTCGACAGTGGTGTCGTGGTTCAGCGGAAAGCAACAGTCAGTAGCATTGAGTTCAGCAGAAGCAGAGTACATGGCAGCGAGTTTAACTAGATGTCAGGCCTTATTGCTTCGCAAGATGTTGTTTGGCTTATTTGGTCAGCCGTTGAGACCTTCAGTGATTTACTGTGATAATCAGAGTTGCATTAAACTCACGGAGAATCCAGTATTTCATGACAGGTCAAAGCATATCGGCATCAAAGATCATTTCATCAGAGACTATGTTCAGAAGGGAGCTGTGAAGCTTGAGTATATTCCAATGTTGCGAACATCGGCATCGGGATAAAATCGCCAAGGGAAACTAAAAAATCGTAAAAATCGGGAAAACATCGGTAAGAAATCGCCAAACATCGGCAAAATTAATATAACATAAAAAATATTTTTAAAAATCGGTAAACATCGGCTAGGCTAAAAAATCATGATTTCGAGATAAAATCGGGATGTTATCGAGATGTTCGCAACACTGGTATATTCCCATAGATGAGCAGGTAGCAGATTTATTTACCAAAGCCTTACCATGGGGCAAACATGTCTACTTCAGAGACAAGATGGGTGTGGTGAGGAACACCTTTCTCGATAAGAGGGAGTGTTGAAATTTGGTTACCGGAAGACATGTGGTTCCCTAAGGCTTTGATCTTTGGCCTAGGGAAAAGTGCCCAAATGTCTAATTGTATTTCACTTTTTCTCATAAGTTATAAAGTCAAATCTAATTTAAAAGTGATTTTAAGTGATAAAATTACTAAATCTAATTTTAAAGTGATTTTAATAAAGTCAATGTGAAATTAGAAAGTGAAAAGTGACTTTGGAAATAAATGACTAAGAGGGTCTTTATTAAAGTGGGGTGAATTAAAAAATAGAAAGTGAGATTTAAATGCACATTTAATCTCAACCTTAGATCTAAAGCTATCTCAGCGATTAGATTTAGGGATTCCCCAAAAGTCACTAAGGGTTAGGTTAAAGGAGGAAAAGAAGAGAAAAGATCATTCAGTATTTCATGAGCAGATTGAGAGAGGAGGAGAGAAAGTTAAGGAGAAATTTCTGAGCGGAGGGAGAGCAGCAAAGATACGCAGTAAATCCGTACAGAAGCTTGGCACATTTCCCAAGGCAGTATTTTCGGACAACAACTTTTTCTTGGCATGGTTACCAAGATAGAATCCGTACAACATTGTTAGCATGCTTTTCAAGGCAAGGTACAATGCTGTTTTCGAGGAGCAAATTCAACAGTCAAGGGCACGATTTTCGAGGCAACTTTTCAGGGCACGAAAATTGAGGAGCGATTGTTGTACTGTCCGTACAGTGTCGTACATGCAGAATCTGGCACATTTTTCAAGGTAGCAAGTACAACATTTAATGCTTTAATTTTACTGTAATTTTGTACTTGCTGTTGGCACGATTTTTAAGGTGGAAAGTTGACACGGCAATCGAGATAGGTAGTTTTTGTGTTTGTTGTAATTTTTACTGTGTTTTACTGTTCACTGTAAAAGAATATTCAGAAATAAAGAGAAGCTTTTGAACTAGTTTTCCCTAAGAGTTGTAGGGCATTTTTCCAGGGTCATATTGACCAATAATCAGCGTGTGGCTGATTTATTTTTCTGAGTTTTTATTTCTGCATTTTCAGCGCTGTGAAATTTCAAGAATTTGTGTTTTCAGAAAATATTTATTTTTCCAGCTTGTTGAATGTATGGTTATAACTTATGGGAATGGACATTTAACTTTATGGGAGAAATAAGATGAAACTGAAAACCAGAGTGGATAATAAAATTTCTACAATTACTTCTAGAGATATTTTGAAGAAATTTGCTAAAATAATTGTGAATTAAAGGGATTGGCTTTTTCACTGTTTGTAAAGGTGGAATTTGAAAATTTGCTCATGGACGATAGATGGAAACAGGCCTTAGAAAGTCTCACAAATGCTATAAATAACTTGATGATAAGGCCAAAATAGTTCAACAATACATCTTTGGGTAGTGATGTTCTGATGGAGCAAAGAACAAAGTAAATCATCAAACCCTTCTCAAAAGGGTTCCATATTACTCTTCGGTAAAAGCAGCCGAGGGATATATAGAAAGAAGAGGAAGTAGGAAACTGGCTATTTGTTGTTATGTAAAAACTTATTATCTCTGTAATTATTAGTTAAATTAGGTAAAGGGCATGATCAAAGATCATGCCCATTCACCAAGATGTACTCAAGGCAGTATTTAAGCCAGGGGCCTCCCATAATTGTATCCATCATCCAATTTATTAATAAAAATATATATGACTTCTCTCTAATGTTGAATTTGTCTCTTTCTTCTGGTATCAGAGCCACCGCTGTGCTACTGCCGATGTTCGTACAACCCGCGCATCACTTCTGGTTCCAAACAGTCCACAACCTGTTCCGTTGTCAACCGCGCCATCTCTGCTAACCAACCTCGCACCGTGCGCATTCTATTCCCTTGTTCAAACTGTTATTGACTCTCTTGTTCGTTGTTCTGCCCGACCCTTGTTCGTCATTTGTGCCCCTCCTCGATGCCCCCTTCGAACCCAACACCGACACCTCCGTCCTCCTCATCTGTCATCATCGTTTCCCCTCCGCTGTAAATCTCGTCATCCCTACCGCCCTCCTTCCCTTCCATTTTCCTGCACGCCGTCTGCCGCGATTCCTAAGCAAAATTAACAAACCCTATGTTTTGTGCATTTTCTTCCTAGGCCTCGCATAGAAAGCACATTGCTTCTTAGTGAAGCCATATACCTGAAATGTGAGTCTTTCTTATAAGATTCTAGCCTATCACCTTATACCCTAACCTTACAATATCATTAATAAGGTGATCCTATCCTACTGAGACTCCTCCCATTAGTGATAATCCATAAAGAGCAAGGGGTTTTGACTGAGGTGTCATTGGGCCTCTACCTCATTGTTAGCACTTCGTCTAGCTTCTTGTCTTGCATGGTTTCTCTCTCCAAGTGCCGCTAGATTTTGTGGTAACAAGCCAAATTTATTTTACTGGGTTGAATTTATTTTGTTGGGATGAATTTATCTTGCTCGACTGAATTTACTTTGTTGGGCTGAATTTCCCTTGCTAGGCTGAAATTATTCTATTGGGCTGAATTTATCTTGTGCCAAATTTCTCTTCTCCGGCTAAATTTATTTTGTTGGGTTGAATTTATTGGTGGAGAGGCCGTGTTTTTTTTTTCCACAGAAAAAAAATGAACTTTCTATTATATATAGAGAGTCTCTGAACATATGCCAAGCATTTCGGAAAACAACATAGCCATTCCCTTTGCGAGAGGGAGTGGAACATAGCTGCTTAAACACCTGTGCAGTATGTTAGCAGCCCTATAAACCAAAAGATAACCATAGTAACCAAACAATGCATCTCTTTTTCACTCATCATCAAGCAGGAGATGAGAGCAGAAAAGGAGGCAGCACATAAACATAGCTCCACTATCACCAATAAGAGCTGGCAGTAGGAACTATCCCAGCCCCATAAGGTACACAAACACTAGAACAAAAAGGGAGCCCAGAACCTCCTTACATAAGGAAAACAGTTCTGGACTCTATAAAGTTGAATTTATTGGTGGAGAGGCCGTGTTATTGCTGCAACTGAGTTTATTTTCGGAAAGGTTGTGTTATTACAGTAGTTGATTAAATGTGGCAAGTAAAAAAAAATGATCCCTCAATATTATTAATAAAATTGGTTGGTTTCTGCTGTGACATATTTCAATGAAAAATTTGTCATTTATTGGCTGTGATTTTTTTTTGGAATTTATTGGCAAAATTACTTCTAGAGATATTTTGAAGAAATTTCATAAAATAATTGTGAATTAAAGGGATTGGCTTGTTGACTGTTTGAAAAGGTGGAATTTGAAAATTTGCTCATGGACGACAGATGGAAATAAGCCTTAGAAAGTCTCACAAATGCCATAAATAACTTGATGATAAGGCCGCAATAGTTCAACAATACATCTTTGGATAGTGATGTTCTGATGGAGGAAAGAACAAAGTAGATCATCAAACCCTTCTCAAAAGGGTTCCATATTACTCTTCAACAAAAGCAGCCGAGGGATATATAGAAAGAAGAGGAAGTAGGCAATTGGCTATTTGTTGTTATGTAAAAACTAATTATCTCTGTAGTTATTAGTTAAATTAGGTAAAGGGCATGATCAAAGATCATGCCCATTCACCAAGAGGCACTCGAGGCAGTATTTAAGCCATGGTTCTCCCATAATTGTATCCATCATCCAATTTATTAATAAAAATATATATGACTTCTCTCTAATGTTGAAGTTTTCTCTTTCCTCTGGTATCGGAGCCACCGCTGTGCTGCTGCCGATGTTCGTACAACTCGTGCATGCTTCTTGTTCCAAACAGTGCACAACCTGTTCCGCTGTCAACCACGCCATCTCCGCTAACCAATCTCGCATCGTGCCCATTCTATTCCCTTGTCGAAATTGTTATCGACTCTCCCGTCCATTGTTCTGCCTGACCCTTGTTCGTCATTCATGCCCCTCCTCGATGTCCCCTTCGAACCCAACACTGACACCTTCGTCCTCCTCATCTGTCATCATCGTTTCCTTTCCGCTGTAAACCCCGCCAACCCTAACACCCTCCTTCCCTTCCATTTTCCTGCACGTCGTCTGTCGCGATTCCATCTGGAGTGTAAAAACTCTGGGAAACTTGAATAAGTATATATTATTAATGATGATAGATGAAAAGATGATTACAATGAGGGATCGCCTAGGCTTTAAATATAGCCTCAAGGTGTCCCTTGGCGAAGAGGCATGATCTTTGATCATGCCCTTCCACATTAATAACCTAAGATAACTAAATCTAATTAACAATTAATAAAATTTACATAACATTGCCCCTCTCTTAAAGATGCTTTGTCCTCAAAGCATATGTAACGATGGACAATGTTGACGAACGCCTGGGTTTCTTGAGCGGCGGGCTCTTGCTTCCCACATTTTAAAAAGATCGTGGAGCATATTCTCGAGTTCAATCTTTTGTTGATTTGGATAGTGAAAATATCTGATATCGACAGGGTCGGATCCTGTCTTGACTTCTGGTGACTCTTCGTGGCTCCCTTTTGAAGATAACATTTCTAACTGATGACATTGTACTGTAGATGTTGGCGCTCCTATTTGAATCATCTTCGTCATCAGAGAGGAAGATACGACTTGATCTTCTGGGGCTTGGAATCCATACAACCTGTGTTTTTGCCCTTTCCACTTAAAACTTATAAACTGCTTCTGATGGTTGGCAGAATAAGTACCTAGAGTTTGTAGCCATTGAATTCCTAAGACCACATCTACTCCTCGTAATGGAACGGTGTAGAATGGAGATTCTAAATGAAAGTCTTTAATCTGCAATTTGACTTTATGGCATTTTCCTACTTGTTCAATTTTCTTACCATCGGCCACCATTACCTTCATATTAGGCATGGGAAAAGTAAAGAGGTTGAGTCTTTTGGCCATGGTTGAATCTAGAAAATTGTGCGTGCTGCCTGTGTCTATTAGAACCATTACATTGTTTTTCTTAATATGCCCTCTTAACCTTAGGGTTTGAGGTTGTGATATGCCTGTCATAGCTGATAATGACACTTGTGGAATAGTTTCGCCATCCACTTCTGGAGAGAACTCTAAGTTGTCTTCTAATCCTTCTATACATGAATCAACACTGTTAGCGTCGTTAGTTGCTTCACAACTATATAGATTCTTCGCTTTTCCATTAGCACATCTGTGCTTAGGGTCCCAGTTTTCACCGCAACGTTTGCACTTGCCCTCTCGCATTCTTTGTTTTTCCAAACTAGATTTTTCTTCTTCACGAAGATGGACAGGGACATATTTTTTGTCATCTACATTTTCAGATTGAGGAAACCGTCGTCTCGAATATACTTTTTCTGGTTTTGATAATCTTTCAAATTTCTTTTCAGCAGCTTTTGCTTTTTGCTTTGCTACTTCTACGGACGTAATTTCATGTAGTTCGAGCTCTTCTTGTATGTGGATTTTAAGTCCTGAGATGTAAGACTGGATTAGACGAGATTCTGACAATCCTGATACTCGTGTTGCCAAGGTCTCCCATTCTCGAGTGTACTCATCCACATCTCCTTTTTGGCGTAATTTGATAAACGTTGAAAAGAACTTTTCTTCTTTTATGCCTTGAAACCTTTTGAAGAACGCATCCTTAAATTTCCTCCAACTGATAGCGAGCGTCGTCTTTTTCCACCACATATACCAATTATATGCTTCTCCTTCCATTTTCATAGAAGCATGCTTAATTTTTTCGTCATCACTAGTAATGTCATAAATCTCAAAATATTCTTCTGCTTTATTAAGCCATGCAACGCTATTTTTTTCATTACCATCAAACTTGGGTAGCTTGATTTTGGCTTTTCGCTGATATGCTAATGGCGGAACAAGAAGGGGATATTGATTAGCAAATTCATTCCAAAGCTGCTTATTTTGAAAATCTGCATTACTATCTTCTTGATGATGTGGGGAATCGGTCTTTTCCTGATGCTCTTCTGAGTTCCCTGAATCTGCAGAATTGTTTTGTTGATTTTGTTCCTTGTTAGGAGATATTGGGGATTGTGTCTGACTTAATTTATCTAGCTTATCATTTAGCTTATTGAAGAGTTCGTTCTGCTTTTCTGTGTCCTCGTGATGATTTAGCCACATTTGTCTTTCTATTCGATTTGTTGTATCATGAACCTTTTTGCTGTCGTTGGATGCCCTGCAACTGTACCTTCAAGGTCGACTAATCTTTTTCCGAATTCTTCGGAATTATTAGTGATCTGTTTCTCGAGATCCACCAATTTTTTCTGGAATTCAGCCATTGACATTGACGACGACATCGAACGCGTATGAGGTGGGGAATATTTTTCTGCCAGTTTCTCTTTTCCCCCTTTTTTTTAAAATTAATTAATTAATTAATATTTAATTAATTAATTAATAATAATTTTTTTTTTTTAAAACTATATAATTATTATATATATATATAATTTTTAATTAAAAATTATATAATATATATAATTTAATTATATAATTATTAAATGAGAATTATAATATATATAAATGAATTATATAATTATAATATATATATATAATTATCAATTTGAACTATATATTATATATTTTATATAATTAAAAAAAATCGTTCCGTGACAAATGTGCTCGTTCCTTTTGCAAACGACACACTGTTTATGATTTAAACAAATCGATTTTTTTTTAATATATCGATGAGTTGAAACGACACACCTGTTTCACGAATTACCAAACGTATTTTATTTGCTGCGGCTGTAGTGGGCCACGACACGTAAACCTGTTTCACGATTTACCAAATGGTTGACTGCTGGTGGTGAACCCGTCCGCTTAAAACAGCAGCGCATCGGAACTCGTCTGCTTTAAACAACTCGACCCCAGGGCCGCGGTGCAGAACACAAAATTAACAGTCAGACGTCGTTTAATAGTCAGACGTGTTAGAACACAAAATTTTATTCAAAAAGAAAAAATCCGTGAGTTCAAAAACAGCGAGACGGTCCACCCGTCCGTAACAGAAATCGGTCACCCGTAAAAAAATCGTAACACCACGAACAGTCAGACGTCGTTTAACAGTCAGATGTGTTAGAACACAAAATTTTATTCTATTGTATTTACTTGTATTTTTATGTAATGTAAGTGTATATATATTGAATAGAATGAATAATTTGCAGAGTCGACAATGGAACGCGGTGCTGCAGTGTTGGGTCTGAACCGTGGGCAAGGAGTGGTGTTGCTGGTTGTCGGGTTGTAGCGAGGAACGATGGTCAGTCGAAAAAAACCCTCACTATCAATGCCTGCAAACATGCACGTTTGAGAAGAGAGGATTGGGGGTTTTTGGTGGCTCTTGCGGTGCTGAACGATGGGGTGGTATCAATTATTGTGTGGACAGATCTGTGGTGGTTGCTACGGCTCAATTACTAGAGATGGTAGACCGACGAATGTGAGGGGGAGGCCGTATGGCTGTGAGGGAATTATGATTTGTGAGCAAAGGCAGAGTGGGAGTGAGAGAGCAGAAGGGGTTGGGTAAAAATCTGCAATTTTTTGGAATTTCCTTTGATTCCTTAATTTTGGTGATCACACAGATCCCGAAGAGCGATGGCTCCGATACCAATGGAGTGTAAAAACTCTGGGAAACTTGAATAAGTATATATTATTAATGATGATAGATGAAAAGATGATTACAATGAGGGATCGCCTAGGCTTTAAATATAGCCTCAAGGTGTCCCTTGGCGAAGAGGCATGATCTCCACATTAATAACCTAAGATAACTAAATCTAATTAACAATTAATAAAATTTACATAACACCATCCGACACCTTAGCTGTTGCTGACAACCACATCCAATTTGAATCATCTCCGGTTAATTGGCGGCGTTTCCTGTATGGAGTATTCAACCCATTCCACCGACACATCTTCTTTGATCCCACCGTTTGGACGTCCTTCCATTTCGGAGGTTCGTCTCGATGATAGCAAAGTCCTTCCATTTCATCTTCTTCAACCCCACCATTTGAACGTCGTTCCATTTCGGAGGTTCGTCTGGATCCAACATGAAAAATATTTGTCTTTGATCAGCTGCAGTCAAAGGTGTTGGCTATTTGAAGGAAAGAGCAGGTTGTTTCACCTGTTGCTTATGAACAATTCAAAAGATTGGTTGAACTTAACCTTAAATGGTTAAAAAGGCAGCTGACTGAAAGAGAGTTAAATTCAACAAGGTTACAGATCACACATTATGCCAACAAGGGTAAGAACCAAAAAGGAAGGAAGCAAAATTGCCCATAATAGTAGGAAAGGAGGACAATTGGTCACTGGGGAATAATTGCTGAAGGAAATATTTCTTGTAGCCAAAGGGTGAAAGGAGAAGGAAGGAGGTGTGTTAAATTTGGGCAACTAAGTCCAAACTTCGGGTTGTGCTGCTCAGATGACGATCCCAATATTTTAATTGGATTCCTTTTGGAGAGGTGTAAGATTGATCTAAAGATCATCTCGATCAGATGAGTAGAACATGTACTTTGAATTTACTCCACTTATGTGCTGGGTTGGCCTGGAATATAATATAGACTTAAATGTCTTAAAGGACGTGTCACACACCCCCAAAGATGCCTATATATTGGAGAGACTTGGAGTTCATTATACACACAATGTGTGGAGGATTTTCTTCTCTCGTGATGGTGATGGAGCTGCGTTCTTCTGTGGAGTATTCTTTGTTTGGGTTGTGTTGGGGTTGTGTGTGACACGCTTGGCTAAATGACCTATTGGAGACTTTGCTGGTAGAAGCATCCTGCTGATCGCCGTAACACCACCATCTCTGTTTTGGCTTGTCTTCCATTGATCTATTGCTATGTTCTATCTACTTCAGTATTTTGTGCCCTAATTTGAAATGGCATAGAACATGTTCTCAAATTAACATGGTATCAGAGCTAGGAGAAGACAACGCCCAACTTATCTAAGGCATCGAGATATGGGTTATTCTAAGGGCGATTAAGGGTGTCGTTAGCCTTAGAAGAAAAGAAAAAAAATATGTGCGGTAGGCCACAGGCCATACCACAGCAAGTGACAACGTGCAGATTTAAGCATGCAATTTTAAAAGTGTTGAATATGACATAGCGTAAGAGCAGCGTATGTGGACCGCTCCCTTTCTGAAACACAGGGAGGATTCATTAATTGCTGACGGTCAACTCAGTTTTTTGGCTCTTGTTTCTTTGAGATATTCCGGTCAAGGTGGGTATGGAATTAATGCTAGATATGGATTTGGAAGGGTAGGCTGAGAAAGCTCGTATAGTTGTCAGTTTGATCGCACTCCTGGTTCTGTTTTGTGTGGTGGAAGAAATCATTTTGACCTAAGCTATAGGGCCTTAGTGGCAGGCCATGAATATTCTATTATTTGCCAAATATTCAAATGTTCCGTCCACGCTACGACACTTGCAAAATTGAAAATTATTTCCATTGTCAACAAAACTTATATTGCAAAGGACACTCTGGATGGGATTACGAACAACATGAATGATGAACGCAGTGATAGCTCTGTCTCTGTCAGTTCTCCTGGGCTTAGCCATCGGCCCGATGCTTGCAGGAGCTAGAGGAGGATAGCGTGGATATGGATCCCTCTCGTTAGGTAAGTATCTATCATCTTTTGGATCTCTAAAGAGGAGACGGAGGCATTTATTTTGCGTGGACGTGTTAAATTTGAGTTCTGGAATTTCAATCCATTGCTATCTAGTATATCGGAAATTAGAAATAGGTTCATGGCTAAACTGGCCCGATTATTTAGACGGTTGCACAAATCGCCGCTTGTCCACCGGAATTTGACGTGAAGGACGATTACAGAAGTTACTGCCCACATCCGCAGCTCATCGCACAAGAACAGTTGGTTTCTGTCAAAGCTGGGCCTCCTCCCGCCCACATCCGCAGCTCATCGCACAAGAACAGTTGGTTTCTGTCAGAGCTGGGCCTCCTCCCGAAACTGTAGCAGCGTTACTTGTCGTTAAACAGGGATCGGATCCTCAAAGCACACGCCAAATGAACAATTTACTGTGAAATTGAAACGCATTTTAAATATTTTTGGGCAATGTTGCATGAGCGTGGGTCTGCTGAGTTGCTGGGTCACGTAAATCTGAATCGGTAGTCGAGCTCATGTCGATTATGAAAATCCAATTAATTACGCGGGAGGCATCATACGTGGGTCAGTAGAGCCGATTGGGCGATCATTAAGCAATATACACAGTTGCACTTAATCCTGGAGGAGCAATCAGGGGCTTGGACGCAGTGATCATATTGGACGTATTTTGTAGAAGGAAAGAGCAGTGAGTCACTGTGTGTGTTTGGTCGAGCAAGCCCGACGTATTCTTATTCGAATAAATTGATTGGCCCGCAGCGAACATGTGAGTTTGATGTGATTTTTTTGTGCATGAGATTTGTGTTTTTGGCATATTGTTTGGGCCGCAGAGGTAAGGGAGCTACATCATTGGTTAGAAGTGAAGTTGGGTGAACCTAAAAGTCTACGATTGCTCTCCTAGCTCAACCACAAAGATCTCTCGAAGTCCGCATACTGAACAGTCTCTTCTTCATATGTATTGCGGCAGATTATATTATTGTGAGTACAAGTTGGCTGTAGGGTGTGTCGAGGAGCAACCTAAAGCCCTATCTCCATAATTTGATGCCTAGTTTGAACAAAAAATGAAGTAGCCCAGTTGGAGAAGATATCACAGTGTTTGGAGCAAGTGTTGAGGGTTCTGAAATATGCCCTAACTAGACTTGTGGCATGCACAAAATCAGAGTTGTAGTAAATTCAGTGTTTGGAACATCTATATGATTGGTTCCTAGATCTGTGAAATTTAGGAAACAAAATTGCTGAACTGAGATATGAATTTGAAGCTCTAACCATTAACTGTAGTTGGGCAGATCTGGAAGCCCTAAGAAATTTTTTTTTGGAATTGGAAGGATTTTTTTTTAAGGGTTGACTGTGGAAGCCCTTGGTGCAATCTTATGAAGCGGTCAGATTATTGACTAGATGGGCAAATCTGTAAGCCCTAGGGAGAGTGACAAGGAAAATTTGATTTTTTATAGAGTTAGGCCAATTTTGGTAACCTTAGGAGCAATCTTCTAAAAATGATCAAAGAATGACAAATGGGCAGATCTGAAAAATAAGAAGCAGTGCAGGATAATGAGAGGAGGAATCATGATATATTCTCTCTGTTTGATAGTGACATATGGCAGAATATGTATGACTATGAAGTTTGAAATCTTCAATACTATATGGAAGTATGACCATGATGAAAAAGACAGTGATGGGTGCGATAAAATTATGGCAACATCGTAATCAGCGATATGACAGTGAAGACGGTTTTGTAGGCGCAAATTTGAGGATCCAAATCTATCATTCTATGTCACTGTCATCATGACAGTGACATAGACAGACACCCATGTTTACAAAATTCATAATAGCTGTAAGCTTGCGACAGTATCAGTCTTACATTGGAGCGTAATGATAATCTTGGAAGTGTGATCTGAGAAGTTGTTTGCAGCTTTCAGTCACGTTGTTGGAGTCTTGCACCATGGTCAGCAAAGCCTGTGAAGTTTTGATCAAATAATGTATATGATAATATCACAGCAACACTGAAATCCATGATGACAACATATGATACGTGTCAAGATGCATGAGTCTTGAATGGCTTTGACTGTGGAAGAATAAGACTACTTTCCAATTTGGTGTCTGGAATGCTCTCATTTGAACTAGATGTCTTCTCTCACAAGAGAAGCTGGCATTAAGAGGGAGAATACAACTGTATATGCTCCTGAGCTAATATCATTGCTGAAAGAAAGAAGACTCTCATGGCTCAAGGGTATATGGCTTTAGGGGGGAAATTCCAGTAGAAAAACAAGAAGCCATATAAATACCAGGGGTATCTAGCTGCCATGAGTACAATATGAGCTTGAATCATTTGAAGAAACTGTAAAGCATCAAGTCTGCAAGGATGCGAGGGTGATGTCTGGGATATGGTCCCTAGACCACAGAACATAGCTGTTGTCAACTCGATATAAGATCAAGCATGGATCTGATGGGAAAATGTGTTGCCTGAGACTTCTCTAGGAAGGCATTGATTATGATTGCACCTGTAATCTATTATTACCCTTGCTGCTATGCAAGGACGGAATCCTCATCAGATGGATATGAAGGCCGCCTTCCTGCATGGTGCGATAAAGGAAGAGGTGTATGAAGAGCAACCTTTGGGATTCAAAGTCCAAGATCGAGACACCCATGTTTACAGGTTGGCTAGCCCCCAGGGCTTGGTACGAGAGGATAGATAGCTACTTGATGAAGCTGGGCTTCACTCATAGTAATGATGATTCAAACCTTTACTTCAAGGTTGATAGAGAAAAAGCCTCTCATTCTGGTTCTCTATGTGGACGATCTCTTCCTGACAGATGCTGACTCTCTCATTCATCAGAGCAAGAGGGAGCTCGCTGCTGAGTTCGAAATGAAGGACTTAGGACTGATGCACTATTTCCTATGCCTGGAGGTCTGGCAGAGACTTGGCGAGATTTTCCTTTCTCAAGGAAAACACATTGTGAAGCTTCTGGAAAGATTTGGTATGGTGGACTGTAAGTCCGTGTCGACACCAATGGAGCTCAACTTTAAGAAGTTGAGTGGTAGCGCTGCTGGGTCTGTGTTAGCAAATCCTACCGAGTATCGTCAACTTGTAGGGGCTCTGATGTTCTTAGTCAACACCTGTCCGAACATATGATGTGCAGTGAATGGTTGACCATAACATTCACTGGGTTGGTGCCAAGAAACTCAAGAGATATCTCTGGGGCACGATAGACCATGGGCTGAGATACACTGCTAGGAGTATGATACTCCATGGATATACTGATGCTGATTGGATTGGCAGTGTGGTGGATCGCAAGAGCACATCTGGATGCTGCTTCACACTTGGGACTGCTTCGTGCAGGAAGTAGAAGTTGGTAGCTTTAAGCACCACTAAGGCCAAATACATTGCAGCATGTATGGATTGTTGTGAAGCCACTTGGGTGCGAAAGCTCTTCAGTGAACTGTTTGAGCATGTGCTAGATGCCACCGTTATCCTTTTTGATAACCAGAGGGGGATTCGTTTTTCTAGAATCTCGGGTTCCACGATTGATCCAAGCATGTTGACGGCTGATACCACTTTATCTGGGATATGGTACAGCGAGGCACTGTAAGGCTCGATCATATAGGAACTGATGAGCAGGTCGTGGACATTCTCACAATGCCTTTGGGGAAGGTCATGTTCCTAACCTTCCGTGAGAATCTTGGAATCATGGAACGACCCTATTTGGAGGGTCGTGTTGGACGATGAGCTTTGGGAGCTCCAAGGGGGTTTTGGGGATAGCTTTGGTGCTATAAGCAACCACAAGGCTAGGCTTGCCGAACCTAGTTGGTGTGCTTCCGCCCCACCATGATGATATTGAGATGGTTTACCTCTCTTTGATCTGTGCCCCGTATGCATCCTACCCATGAAGTTTCAGACTCATGGGAAGTACCTCTCATTTGGCCAATGAGGTGGGAAATGTGAATAGAGACCATAGCAAGACCGATGGACGCATTGGAGATTGCCGTACTCTCTATGTCTAGGATGGCACGTGTCCAACAACTTGATCTGGGATCAAGTTTAGCGAGGTTTTGGACCTCCTACTGACTTCGGGTCAGTGAAACTAACTTCGGGTTAGTATATGACTCTCTTGAGTCCTAGTGAGGTTTCGGACCTCCCACTGACTTCGGGTCAGGTAAACCAACTTCGAGTTGGTATGAGACTCTTTGTGAGTCCTATAGAATCTGTGAGTTGGGAATGATGTCTTAGTGACTGACCCACTTCTGTTCTAAAATAAAGAGGCCAGCAAAGCAAGTTACGGCGGAATGACGCACGATGTTTGGATTGCACTAGTGGACGGAGTTCTCCCTAGTTGAGAGGGAGTGTTAAATTTGGGCAACTAGGTCCAAACTCTGGGTTCTGCTGCTCAGATGACGATCCCAATATTTTTATTGGATTCCTCTTTCGGAGAGGTGTAAGATTGATCTAAAGATCATCTCGATCGGATGAGCAGAACATGTACTTTGAATTTACTCCACTTATGTGCTAGGTCGGCCTGAAATATAATATAGACTTAAATGTCTTAAATGACGTGTCACATGCCCCCAAAGATGCCTATATATTGGAGAGACTTGGAGTTCATTATACACACAATGTGTGGAGGATTTTCTTCTCTCTTGATGGCGATGGAGCTGCGTTCATCTGTTGAGTATTCTTTGTTTGGGTTGTGTTGGGGTTGTGTGTGACACGCTTGGCTGAATGACCTATTGGAGACTTTGCTGGTAGAAGCATCCTGCTGATCGCCGTAACGCCATCATCTCTGTTTTGGCTTGTCTTCCATCGATCTATTGCTATGTTCTATCTGCTTCAGTATTTTGTGCCCTAATCTGAAATGGCATAGAACATGTTCTCAAATTAACAAGGTGAAACCGTGGAGTCTATGCCATACCCCAAGAGGAAAACATGTTAGTTGATGAGGAACCGGTAGAAAAAGAAAGAGCTAGTGAAGCACAATCCTCATCATAGACAAACACCATAACACCGGAGGACGATGGAAGCAGTGACACCAAAGTTCAGATGGGTGAGATGAACAAGTACAAAGAAGCTTCGGATTTGCAAGAGCTTGTAGGAGGCCTCTTAGAAATAAAGGAAAAACTCAGGAGGTTAATGTTCACAATATTGAAGGACAGTGAGCTTGAAAAATGGAGGATCAAGAGTGCTAGGATAACTGTCAAACTTCCTAATATTGAGGAGCAGTTAAAACTCCTGATAGGGCAACAACAAAAACATGCTCTTAAGTTGCTTTCAGCGAGAGCGGGAGGTGAAATGTACAACAACCCTCTTCAAAAGGTGCATAAGCAAGGCTTGCAACACCTAGAGTTCACAATTGCAGTGGAGTAAAAATGTGAGTAGTAAGCAACCTCGCACATTATTTCTCAGCCCACATAAGGAGAAGGTGATGGATGGATGGTATGAGGAAGTAGGAATCTAATCTTGCAGGTTGATAGAGAAGGATATCAAGTATATAGGGATGCAAAAACAAGAGCTATGGTGTAGTGGCATCTTAGCCATAATCAGAGTAGCGCAGCGTTAGCATGGTGGTTTGTTTCAGGGGTCGTTGATGACTAGTGGGAGAGACACTCTCTGTGAAGTCAGGAACTTTAGAGGTGTTATGGTGGCAGTTGACATCTACTACAACAAACATCCCCAACAGTTAGACTGGAGGGAAATTATGAGTTGGTACCCTATCAAATGGAAATCTATGATAGATTACTTCTAGCCAAGGGCATAGTGCAGTTGGAGTGTTGGAGCATTGGGGATGCTAGATTCCCTATTTGGCAGTGGGATTCAGGTGGATTATCCTCTTGTACAACAAAGCTTGACCAAGTATGGGAGCACAACTGGAAGGCGGGAGGCACAAGGATTTATAGTATCCTGTTGATGCAACAGGAGTATCCTCCTTTAGATGCATTTGGGATCCAGCAATTGGTCTTGGTATACAGCAAAGTAACAAACATCGCGATTTTATCACGAGTTTTTCGGGCTGCCGATTTTATCGGCGATTTTTTCAACGATTTTTTGAAAAAATCGTTATCGCGGAAAAATCGCGATTATTTTGGTAAAAATCGTGGGCCCATCAAATAGAAACCCTATAAGTTCAAAAATCGATTTTTTTTTGGTCATTTTTGCAGCCCTCTCATTTTCCTAACACACCCTGTTGGCAGTTCATGGTAATGTTAAAAATTTAAGTAAAAGGATGAAAGTTAAATTCTTAAAGTAAAAGTGATATTTCCTTTATTTTTCATTTTCATCCTTTTACTTAAATTTTTAACATTACCATGAAATGACTCAGGATGTTTAAGAGTGGTTTCGACCTCATTGGATTTCATATGGAGAAACTAGAATTTTAGATTTCACTCAAAATTCAGCAGACTTAATGGTTTTCTGGGTTTCATGGTTTGGGGATTTGCATTGTTTCCATTTGATTCTATTATGTGTAAGGGTATGAGATTGGCATTTGATCAAGAGTATGAAGTCCTTTAAGAACCTTGATGTTGGTGGCATTGATTGTTGAACTTTGTTGATGTTGGTGGTATTGATTTTTGAACTCCCCTACTGTGGCCTTAACAAGAATGTACCCTTCACTCAAAGGAAAACAACTGGTTAGGCATGTTAATCTTTTTCTACCGCATTTTAAGGTTGAGCAATCCAAGTCTGAAGACTTTGAGCTAGATGATGTTTATGTATCTCTTGTTGATGATTCCATTTCTAGTAGCGATGAATCAATGATGAGTTTCATGAGGAGGAGGAGGAGGAGCAACAATAGGAGGAGGAGGTGACACCACCTACCCCTGCTACTGGTAGAGGAGGTGGTCTACCTCCTTTAGCTCCTAGTGCTTCAGGATCTGGAGCACAACAGAGTCCATTGCCAGCCCCGCCAACTTCTTCGTCTAGAGGGAAAGCTGTTACATTTTCTCGCAAGAGGGGCAAAGGAAATCAGTAGTATAGGTTATTTGGTGCATTCCTTTGTATATAACATTATGACTCATGATATGAGATACATTATTATATTTTTTGTTGATATTTTGAGGTTGAGTTGAGACTCAGGACTTAGTATTCAAGACATGATTCAGTTTTATGTGTGATGTAGCACTAGACATGATATTACACATCTTATATATTAGTTTTTTTTTTCATATTTATGTGTCAATGCATTTATTTTATGCTGTAGATGCTTTAGATATTAAAAAATTGAAAAAAAATGAATATTTTTGTATGTGCCGATTTTTTCCCGATTTTTACGATTTTTTCCCGATTTTTACGATTTTTTCCGATTTTTTCCCCTCGGCGATTTTATCCCGATCGCGATTTTTGTTACTTTGGTATACAGATTCTGGATTCCATCTCTGTAATACAAAAGGGGTTCTTTAGATTTGTTTGGAACCCTGGTATAGGTGTATGAATTGCTCAAGGACAAGCAATTTTGGGAGGAGAGGACTATAATGCCCCCTTTTCCGGACATTGGGGAAGGAGAGGATCTCAGTAGCCTGGGTTCACAACATGTCTTCGTTGGACTTGGCACTGAACAATGATTAGTATGTATTATCATTTATTTATGTATTTAGGGGCTCATTTGGGGGTGTTAGATTTTGTTTTAACACAAATCACTTCATGATGTTGAGGGACAGCCTGATTGTTAGGCTTCCAGACTCATGGTGTCATTGGATTTATGCTCTTTGCATTCCTCTGGGCCAGCTTAGAGTAGGTTCACACAAACTTAGAGGTTGGGCACCAGCTTGACTGGCTGGGCAAGATCTACCAGTTGGTGCCATCGTGAGAAGGTTGAGATGGAGGAATTGATATTTTGGTTCCCATCTATTATGAGATCCCAGGGGGATTCCATTGTCTATCTAGGGAATCGTAGATTAATGACTTACTCTATGCAGATAATCCCAAATAAAATATCTCACCTGTTGTTCTATGCCTGATGTACCTTACACTCCCTTGAAATTTTTGTGGGGGTGTCTAGATGTATTGGGTGTGTGTCTCCATGTACTGGCGACTTGGTGTGACATAGATTTGTACTTTAATCTGTGGAAAACAACACTCTTTTTTGACATGCGAAACGAAGGTAATGGCTTTTCGAAGACAATATATGCTTAATTAAGGTCATAACCACCTAGCATCTATGATTAATGGGTAGTTAAGCTCTAATTGCATGGCTATGTGGTGTCTTTATCGAGTCTCATGAACTTTGAACTAGGATGGCTTATTAGAGTCCAAGTTATTTTTCCTGTGTATCTTCATCAATACATAAGTTGTGGAAATCTGTCCCTCCTTTTTGTGTTGAAGGTTGACACAAATCTCTTCTGGGGTAAGTGGGGTGCCCTTCCAAATCATTTCCTCTTGAAATAATACTGCTATCTTTTTAATGAAAATCTCTGTTTTTGTTCAAATGCTCTTTTCTTGTTTTTGTTTTATTTTGAACATAACATTGTTATTTTTTGATAATTCTGCAGCTTGCAGAGAATGTGGTTTTGAAGCTTGATAGAATTTGCAGACAGCAGAATGTGATACTTGTAATTGCACGCTCATATGGACTCACTGGGTTAGTCCGAATTAGTTTGAAGGTGATATGATTTGAATCATGGTCTCATATTGATTTGCTGGTCATATTTTTCTTTTGATAAAGGCACAATGCCAGTGCAACATGTTTAACCTTTTAGCAAATGCTAATATATTATCCTTACAGGAGCATGATGTGGTTGAGTCCAAGCCAGAGCACTCTCGTGAGGATCTCAAGCTTCATAAGCCATGGCCTGAACTCAAGAGGTGTGATGGTTTTCAAGACACCGAGACATTTGCATCTCTCAATTTTAGATAAACACACTGCAGATACAATAGTGATGTTGAAATGGGTTTTATTCATTTCCTTAGAAGATAGCTATGAATCATAAATATTTCGAGTTTCAACCAATTTACTGGTTGAAGTTGGTTCAGGTCTGTGGATGATTTTGATATTGACACTGAGGATTCTGTGATACACAAAAATATTCCATATGTTGTCCTTTTGATAAAGTTGGCTGAAGAGTGGAGAAACATGCATGATGGCATGCTACCGTCAACCAAAGAAGAGAAGAACCAATTTAGGGTGAGTAGATAACTGCACTTTTTGGTTTCTGTATTTATCATGTTTTGTCAGTCTCAGTTACTTGGTTTCATCGTATGTATTTTTACTTTCTTGTGTTTCTAGGATCTCGTAAGAAGCAAGAGGCGTTCAAGTGATGAGGAAAATTACAAAGAAGCTTGGGCTGCTTCAGTCAGTCTCTGGGACCCTCCTGGAATATGTAAGTTTTCTTAGATTTTAATGTGGCATCTATTGTAATGTCACATGACACCTTCCATCTTCTGCTAACTGAATCCTTAAAAGTAAAACAGAATGCACAAGATCTCCCTGCTCCTACATAAGCAAAGATGGACAAGGTAAGATGTTTTTTATTAATGTTCAGATGACCATGGGAGTAGGTCAATGGGACTGCCAAACATATTGATGTTCATACAAAGCGGGAGTTCAAAATCAACTGCTATAAAAAGCAAGATGCATAAAGTAAGGTGCTATTTTAAGCTAAAGCATTAGAACTGATGATCCTGAAGCAGAGAGCAGCTCTGAAAGGATGTACAATGTGTATGGATCCAAAATGTGTAGTACACAAAAGTCAAGTGTATCAATATCCACAAGACTTATCACATTTGACATCCAAGGCTGACTGGGAAATAAACTGAAGATAGAATATCCTTGTAATATATGATAAATTTATAAAAAAATAAGAGTTGTAAATATTTAAGCCATACATTTGTTTACACAATTGAGAACATAAGAATGTTAGTTTAGATTCAGCTTCCATTTTGACTGTCTACATCTGGATTTTCCTCATAAGTAGATATGATGCACTCATAATTTCTACAGATGCTGCTAGAGACCTTAACCTCATTTTGCTTGAGACTCCATCAATCTATTCATATTTTTATGTATAGTGTGTCAGCCTGCACATAGTGTAATTCATCTACCTTGCCCTAGCTACTCTTTGCACTGAAATTAACCCATAGATCTGCATGTAAACATGTAAAAACAACACATAAATTAATCTTTGCCATGCAATCAACCAGACAAAGATGTGATGTCAGTTTTTGAAATAATTTGGTGGAATTTTACTGTTTGCTGTAGCTTAAAGAATGACAATGAAAATATAAAAAATCACTCCAATTGGTAAATATTACCAAAATAAAGGCCTAAGAAACTTCAAGAATACTGCGATGATGTACCAACAAGTTCCAAGAGTTGGACAAAAGGCATACTCAAACTTTATATTGCATTAATTAGAAGGTTGATTGCATCATAGAGTGATACAAAAATGATCTAGTTATATCCCTTGCACATAATACAAGAAGCTAGAATAGGAGAAGATGAATGGAAGGGAAATGCTGCTGCTGCAGAGAATTACCCTTTCTACCAAATGCAACTTCCTTCTTTTATCAATCCTTAAAGGCACATTAACCATGCAAGGAGTCCTCCTTAGCTTGTGTGCAGTACCAGACCATTGACCATATCCTTACAATTTGGGCCATTATTGAGGAGGCACGTCATTGCTTTTCGAAAGTCTATTGCTGTTTTGTGGACTTTCAAAATGCTTTTGACTCTGCCCCCTGCAAGGCTTTATTCTAGAGACTCAGAGATATTGGTGTATTTGATACTCTGTTGACAGCTATCATGCACCTTTACGATTCAGTTTTGGGCTGTCTTCGCACAACTTATGGACTATCAAATTTTATCAAGAGTATCATTGGGTTTTAATAGGGCTGTCTTCTGCCTCCACATTGTTTAGGATCTACATCAATGACCTAGAATCCTTTTTGCATGAACACATCTAGGAGGGAGATGGTTACCTACTCAACCATGTCTTGGTATCTGTTGAAAATTGATAGCTTTGGTTGGTATTTTCATTGGCAAAACAAAGGAGAAATTATGAATTTCTATGTTGACCAAGTTGGCCCCACTCTTTGAAAGGGTATGACCCTATGGTCAAAACCCTCTGCTTAGCACTCAGATAAATTGGAGTTCGATTGACCTCATTTGGCACTTCACTCATCTCATCCATTTGATCTGAAACAAGGAGATCTATCTACACGTGCGAAGGAAAAAAGAGGAAGAATATTTCTGTGTTGACCTGCTCTCTTGACTTCTATTTGACTAACGTTGACTTGGGATTATTAAATTATTTGCTTGGAGGTCGAGATTTTCAGTGGTTCGTTGACTCTTTGACCAAAATTATGCTCCTATTCTAGCCATAGTATTAAAAACTGGAACCAGTGAACAGGCCGGTCGACCCGATAAACCGGGCTTCAAACCAGAACCGGTCAAACCAAGACTGGTCAGCTCTCAATGAACTGGTTTAAAAAAAAACATTAAATAATTAATTTTTAATAAAAAACACCATTTTAAAGATTTTCAACCATGATTCCAAGCCAATAGAGACAAAATATGCAAATTTTTCTCATTTATATACCATGTAAAGGTGAATATATCAAAATGGCACCGAGTGCAATACATATCATCGACTAAATACATAAGCAATGAGGCTCTAAATGGCCTCTAGAGTTAAAAAACAAAGCCTACAAACTATGGGGCCACTGGCCTACTACAAATCTACATATATGATATTAGTGATCAACATTATCACTTGAAACTTCTCATCATGATCAAACTCGGTTGAGTCTCGACTCCCAAACTTTGCAATTGCTCGAGTCACAAACTTCTCTATTGGTTCAGTGACTTGAGTCTCAAACTTCTGAAGGTATTCTGCCCTAATAGGCCTCCTATCTCAGCCAAGTGTTGCTTGAACCTGTAAATACCCTCTCCTGCAATAGATTTTTGGCAATATTTGCAGATCATTTTGCCATCAATCATATCATAATGAGTCCATGCAGTATCCTTGGCTTTTGAAGGCATGATGGCTACTACTTACCTCAAACTCTATGTTGTTCCACTACTCCAACAAAAACTCAACACTCTCCAAGCTCTCAATCAAACTCACAAAAGCTCCAAGCCTCCAAATGAGATGTGTGAGACAAATGAGAGGGTAACCTTGCTTTTAAAGGATTGGGGTGGGTGTTTTTGGAGGGAAACAACACTCCTTTCCCCTCCAAAACCACCCATTACCGACCAAATCAGCCTTTGTGGGTCCCTTTTGTGGTTGTTGTAGCTAACCGGCTGGTTAGCATGTTGTGTAACCAGCTCCAAAAATAGAAGAATAGAGATATCAACGCCTTAGAAATAAGCCACTTCGAGGGGGCAACCTCTAATACATTACATAAATGAAAAATTCTTGGATGATACAAATGAACAAAACCTCCTTCTATATATAGGAGTCCATGGGGCCACAATATAATCCTAGTGGGGCCATAATGTAATCCTAGCCGACCTAACAATAATAATGTAAGGGCACAATAATAACAATATGGGGGTTACAGGGGTACAACAATAACAATAAGTGGGGTTACACTAACATAATAAGGGACTACACTATTAATATAGGGACTTAACATGCCCCTCTCCTTCAAACAAGTGTTGTCCTCAACGCTTGATTATTTCTTGATGCTTCTGTATAAAATTCTCATCCTCCCATGTGGAATCTTCTACAGGAAAGTTCTTCCACTTGCTGAGATACTCTGAAATTGATCGTACTTGTCGAGTTCTTGTTTTTGTGATTGCTTCAGAACTTCTTTCGATGTGATGTTGATATTCCTGTTGTTTCATTAGATTCTGCACCAAAGTTAGGTTATCCTTTGAGAGTTGGAGAACTTGTTGTTGATGCTCGATGTCATCTTCCACCAATTTATCATCCATATTAGCTATTATTTTATCCTTCAAATCATCCAACTTAGCCTCCATTTCTTCTTTTAAACCATCTATGTCAGCTTCGGTTGCTCTTCGTAAGATCGAAATTTGTTGCACTTGGTACCGTAATTTTGATATCTCATACTGCAATTCTTCCACTTCATGCATCATAGTATAGATTTCAGAGGGCTTAATGGGTGTTGAATTCTTTTTAGGAGGCATTTCAGAATGAAATACTGAAATATATGCTCAATAGGCCCTTGGAATCACTTCAAACTGATTTTTCAAACAAGATTTATGCAATTCGGGAAAAACAATACACACCTTTTACTTGCTTTTGAGGAGCTCGATATTGGAATTGGATTATCTCTGTGATTGCGACTCTTCAATATCTGAAATTCAGCAATGAAATAGCCCTCTGAATTCTCTTTTGAATGCCACAGGTCTGACCTGATTTGGATTCTCCAAGACAAAGTTGTGTCCAATCTCCCACAATGACCTAATTATGGACTGGTTCAGTAAAGCGAACTTGTACGACTTGCCACGTGTCACTGTTTCGTCTTTTGTCTTTGAAATTGATAGCCAAGAAACTACAGTCTGTGTACTTGCGACCACTTTTTACGGCACTCCAATACGATGCCCAGAGAGAGAGTTATTGAACTTTTCCCACGATCACCTCTTTGAGATGAAATTCAGGAGCCTGCAAAAACACTACCTTTCACATATCATATCTCCAAAAATATTGCGAACCAAGCTCTGAAATTTTTTGACAAATTTCCTCAGGATTTCAGCTTCGCACCATACGAATTTCAGACTCTGAACCTTCGTACAAAAAAATTTATAGTGAAAATGCCACGATGACCTGTTTAGGAGCCTGAAAAAAGACCTAACTTCCACAGATGATATCTCCGCAAATATTGCGAACCAAGCTTTGAAATTTTTAGAAAAGCTTCCTCAGGATTTCGGCTTCACACCCTAAAAATTTTAGTTTCTGAAACTTCGTAGAAAAAAAGTTATAGCGAAAATGCCACGATGACCTGTTTGGAGCAGCGAAACCCTAGAATCCAAAGCTCTGATACCAAATGTTGTGTAAACAGCTCCAAAAATAGAAGAATAGAGATATCAACGCCTTAGAAATAAGCCACTTCGAGGGGCAACCTCCAATACATTACATAAATGAAAAATTCTTGGATGATACAAATGAACAAAACCTCCTATATATAATCCTAGTGGGGCCACAATATAATCCTAGTGGGGCCACAATGTAATCCTAGCTGACCTAACAATAATAATGTAAGGGCACAATAATAACAATATGGGGGTTACAGGGGTACAACAATAACAATAATTGGGGCTACACTAACATAATAAGGGACTACACTATTAATATAGGGACTTAACATAGCACCGGTTGGATCGGGAAAATTGGTCAAGCTCCTTTAACCGAGTTTTTAGGCCGGTTTGACCCGGTTGGGCAGCTGATTGACCGGTTTGACCAGTTATCGGTTTGAACCGACTGGTTTTGAATACTATGATTCTGGCTCATTGACCGAGGGTTGACCGCAAGTCAAATTTTGTGATTTGATCCAAATTTGACTGTAGTTTGTTGACTGTTCTTTGACCGAATTTTCGGCCCCTTCTGTCCAGGGCTTGTTGATAGGTGGTTGTCATTGATGTCAATCCAAGCAGCACCAGGAGTTGCCTCGCCTTTTGTCACGCGACGTAGTTTTTCATGTTTTGAGAGATATTCGCATTTGAAGTGAAACTTGCAAGGTTACTTGGGAGCGGGAGTGAAAACGGGGAGCAGGAGCACCATTTTCAGAAGCTCTCGGTCTGGGAGTCTTTCTTATAAGATGGTGACATGGCATTCCTTCATTGGTTGTTTGTCATTAGACATCATGCAGGGTTCTTTATCATGCTTTGTGGAGCAATCACCTTCAGGAAGGCATCACATGTCTTTCTCACTCATAAGAAGTGTCCTTCATCAATTAGAAAAAGGAGAAACCCAAATCCATTCACCTTAACGGCAGACGACCTTCTTGCTTGTGCTACAAGGCATGGACAATTCAAATGTGTCTCTTAAAAAATCTCGTCCAACGGTCATCTTTTAAAGCCGTTTCTAGTAAAGGGATCAATTATAAAAAGAGGTCCTTAGTTCCCTCCAAGTGTATGAACTTATTGATACACCTCTGAAATTTTTGGGCCTAGAAGAGATAATGCAAAGATCTGATGAGGGTTAGGGTTTTCATAATTTCTTTTGTTTTGGGATTCGCTTGGGTGATCTCCTATTACAGGTGGAGGACGACCTTTTGATGGCATGGTTATGTTATGATTGTGCACTTAAAATCTGAAGTTTAAGTCTAAAAAATTGCAGAACAATGAAAGACTCTCGACCCTTATCTAGGGTACCTATTTTGAACACCAACTACAACACCAAAAGGCTTGTGATTATTACCTTCGGCCCTAGTGACAGATCAAAGGTTTTTTATTGCAATTTTTCTTTGGGTGATTGGAATTTGTTTGGGCATAATTTTTTTTCTAGGCTTTGAAGTCTCATTCATTCCCGAGCTTTTATTGTAGAACAACAAAATCTTTTGTGTGGTGAAATTTTCCTTGTTTCGGCCCTCATTAAGGCACATATGAATTACAGGACCGAGAGCATGAAGCAATGGAATAAGGGTAGTGAAATAAGGCTCTTATTTTGACTCATATATGAGATTCAACTTCATCTAGGGCACAAGAGTACCTCAAGTCCAGTAAAGAAGGAACACATTATCTTGCAGGTTAGCGGTGTATTTCTGAGCACAACAACACATCATCCTACAGCAAAGAGGCCTAAATTAATATACTCAAGTTTATGACAGTTGAAGTATTAGTCCCATTCACTGTGTCACTATCGCTGTGTGCAAGATCAAGGTATACCAGCATTGTGTAACAGAGATAGGTCCTATATATATTCAATTTTAATGAAGCTTGCCTAACAACAGTTCAAGGGTCTTGAATGGAAGCTAGTCAAAGAAAAGTCTTGTGCATTGTACATGGCAAGGGTTTCTCAAGAACAATGATGCCACTAATAATGCCTAGATACAATAATAAGAAATAAGCAGCTTGCTTGATGCAGTAAGCAAGGATAGATGTTATAACCTTTATTGAAGTCACCTTATAACAATGCTAACAATATTTATTAGCCACGACATTCTTCAACAAGGATATCATTCTTTTAGTCATCAGATTAGCAAGGTCTCATCATCAAAGGAGCAGTAAAGTGTTTACAGTAGTGCTATTTGTCAATTCAGTGCTACTTGTCGAAGCAAGGGTTTTGGAAGAAAGGGTATTTCATTATCAATAATTCACTACAGTGGCATCAAACATAGCATGAGAAGGATTGCAACCTATGTTAAATTGAGAAATACTCCTTCAAAAGTTTTTGCAGTACTACTATAGTAACAACATATGTCAAGAAGCTTGGGCAGAGCAGGTCATCAGTCGCTAAAACAGTAAAGGCAAGATTTCATCATCAACAATTCAGAGACATTCTACAATTGTACGGTTGTAAATTTAGAGTCTTGTGTGTTGGAAAATATAACTAGGTTTGGTCTTCATTATTGTACTTGAAGTCAAATGTAATATATTTGTCAAAAGAAAGTGAAAATAATTTTATTATTATTTTTATTTGACTTGTTAAAGCATGGGTTTCAGGGTTGGGTCAAATGTATCGGTGAAGCCTCCGTTGTAGGCTTTAGGAGTATTTATATGGGTCAAAGTCAATTTGTTTATTGGTCAAAGCATCCTCCATCAAGTCTCCTTCTATTGGCTTCAATAAGATCATGATTAAGTGAGCCTCCTTAATGATTCATGTTGGCCTACAATAAAGACGCATCTCTTCATGTTTCATGTCGGCTTATTTAGTAGGGTCATACCACTATATATACAAGCCTATGCTTCACTCCAAAAGGTAGAATCAAGCTTGCATATCTCTCTCACAGTTTCAATGATAGTTTCGGTGATAGATGTTTTCGCTGCTCGCATATCTCTCTCACAATTTCGGTGATAGATGTTTTTGCATATATCTCACGTATCAAGATAACATATGACAGTTTCAGTGAACTGCACAATGGAGCTCGGTATCCACAATTCAATACTAGATGGTTTCGGTGATGTCAAGGTGCAGTGAAGAAGATTTCAATGTTACAACAGTGACAATGTCTCACAGTGAGATGATTTCGTTATTATCA
The DNA here is from genome assembly GCA_034641835.2 of Pinus albicaulis. Lineage (NCBI taxonomy): Eukaryota > Viridiplantae > Streptophyta > Pinopsida > Pinales > Pinaceae > Pinus > Pinus albicaulis. Next base: position 17,036,492 of record CM076576.1, on the reverse strand, counting down.
CAATGATAAGGATTCAGAGCTCTAACAGTTACAAGGATGACTTAGGTCTAGGGTCTTGGTTGTCTCATCTCTTGAATCTACTGAAGGAAGAATTTTGACTGGGTTTTCCCTAAAGAGTGAGGTTTTTCCCTGACAGTGTGCCTATATCTTGCGTCCTTTTTGATTTGTTGCTTGGCATTATTCTTGATCATAAGAACAAATAATTTGAAAGAACAATAATAGTAACGAACACATCACAAGGGAATGTCATATTAAGGGAAATCGTTTAAACTGCCAACTATATGGATCTGTCGGGAAGAGATCTTAGGACCTTTTGAACAATCGTGCTTTCCTCAACTTTTTCTCCCAATCATTCAAGAGAGTTGACTACTTCAGCTACTCGGAGAAGATATGATGCAATATCTTCTTCGTCATCCATTTTCAGACTTTCAAATTGCCTTCTATGAGTTTGAAGTTTTGCCTTCTAAACTTTGGAGTCCCTGTCATATAAAGCAACCAGCTTATCCCATGTTTCTTGGGCTGTATCACAATGCATCACTTTTGTAAATTCAGAGTCAGAAATTCCACTAGTGATGGAATTTAGAGCTTTGGCATTAGCAATGTAAGCTTTCCTTTCGTCGGGATCAGTTGGAAGGGTTGAGGGAACTTTGTACCCATTCAAAACAGAGTGCCAAAATTCGGGTCCAAGGGACATTAAATAGTAGGATATCCTCTTCTTCCCAAAACCAAAGTTTTTTTCATCGAACATATGAAGCTTTCCCATCACTTATTGATTCTTCATTGTGGCTAAGAATCCTTCTTCCAACTGTTAGGCTGTTAATGAAGAAGCTGACTCTGATACCAATTGTTGAAAACACTGAGAGGGGGGTGAATCAATATTTCTTTTCAATTGTTATTTAACCAGTTAGATTCTTCACAATTAAAAACAGAGAAATGAATAATTTTATTACAGAATGAAGGATAATGATTCTTTTACAAATGAATGAGTACAATTATGTTTAAGGGCACCAACCCTTCAACCTTCCAGGCTCCAACCTGCTGCCAAGCACCAACTTGGACTTAATGAGGCTCCGACCTCTAGGGCTTCGACCCTATCTTCACCAAGGCACCAACCTTTAGTTTAGGGGCACCTACCCCAAGTACACCAATCCTTCTTTGCTTCTTCATTGAATTATTAGTTCAAAGATGCTTCAATGCACAAGTCCACATCATCAATTCTGCACCATACTGCACCGTTTATTCAGCACCACACCTTCCACTAATTATGTCCCACTGTTCTTGCAACACACTGTACTTATTCTTCTGTACCGCACCAGCACTTCACCAACTGCATTAAGGAGTTAAAACTTCACCGTTTACTAAACTTCTTGCACCATGCTGCACTAGGACTATAATAGTAATTAGTGCCTCACTGCACCAACTATACCAAGTATCTTGCACAGGTTCAGTATTCTTATGGACAGACTGGTCTTCAACAATCCCTAGCAGTCTATAGCAGCACCGAAGTAAGAGATAACAGATCCGAATTTTTTGATGCTTGTAATACAGTCTTGAATCTGGAACAGTGAAGACAACCCTCAACAACCACGTCTTAAACTTCTGTAATAAGACAGAAGTTACAACACAGGTTCAAGACTGAAATGATATAGCACAAATCTACCACAGTTTGCTGCAACCCTTGAACAACACCGAGGATGAGATGTAAAAACCACAACAATGTAAGACTGCTCTACCACAGTTCACCGCAACCCTTGAACTGTTCCGAGGATGAGGTGTGCATAAATCACTGCAATCCAGATCACCAAAGGTCACAGCAAAGCATAGTCCGAACCCTTCAAACTGCACCTGTTCCATAGATTTGGAGTTACTCCAAAAGTGCACAGAAATTTGCACCAAAAAACTTTCTCAAAGAATAGCCCTTTCAGAAATGCTTTGGTTCATGAGATATGAACCCACCTTTCTTCACCGAACTTCTGTAATTTGTTGAGTGAGAAGATAATCCGAAGTAGATGATTTAAGTTCTTATATATACACAAACTCGTTCACCAAACTGAAAGAACATGTCTCTTAAGGGCAGGCCGACATGGAAGAGAGTTTAGGTCGGCTTAATGACCAGACAAATTTGTTGAACTTGAAAAATTCATATTTCTTAGAATACTTGGAATTTCTGGCCAAGTGATAGCTCATTAGAATGCTAAAAATATGCTCTAGAGGATGGTGAAGGTCTCATAGGGAAATTCTGCCTCAAGGTGGTGAAAAATATTTTTTAATGTGACTGGTCATCTATTGGTGCAGAAATGGAGGTAGGGTGGAATGCCTTCGAGTGTTGGGCTTCTTTATGGTTTGATTTTTGCTTTCTTCATCATAGGGTTATAATGTCATCAATTCACCATGCCATAGTGATATGTCATTAATCATATGAAGCATCATGTCTTCAAGTAGTCTTCCATCATCCATCTAGCATCCTATTGCCATATTTACATCAATGACAAACTAGATTAACAGATGGACTATCGTTGACAAATGAGCTTTGTGTGTTGGTCTTGGAGAGGCAAATAGGTCAAGGGTCTTGGTCTTGGTATTCGTCAATTGGAATCTCTATAAGAAGAAGAATTTGTTTGGGTTTTATTCTCAAAGAATGAAGAGGTTTTGGCCTTGGTTGATAGCCTATATTTTGTGCCTCTTGTCTCTTTATGGTTTTTGTGCCTCTTGTCACTTTATGGTTTATGCATTGATAACTCTTTGATGAAGAAGAACACTAATAACCTAAGTAAAAGAAGATCTTAATCTAAAGAAGTAAAAAGCACTCACAAGCAATTACTAATAGAAGAGAAATAACATAATTATCATGCCCTAGATTTCTCAACATAGGTATATCATGCCCTAGATTTCTCAACATAGGTATATAAGCAGGTCCTCACGCTCATTTGTAATCATTTCATATTTCATATATTTTTTACAATTCTTATATAATATATATTACTTATCCTACAATGGATGTATTTGTCTTCTAAGTATTCTGAAGATTATTGCAGAGTACGAACTTTGTTCGTAACATACATCTTGCTTTCATATCTTTAAGATTATGCTCTGCTACAAGGTTTCGATATGAAGGAACTTGAATGCTTGTGTTCACAAAATCACACAAACCATTCATCTTTAGAATCATTGTAATTCGCTCCTTCCAGGATCTGAAATTAGCAGTCACATCCAACCTGTGTTCCTATCACAAACTACTCAGTGATTCCATCTTCACAAATTGATCACGACCACAAAACCTAGCTGCAAAATTAAAGATAATTCTGCTGTATTAAAAAAGATAAACTCATTGCTGCAAACCCTCATGATCTCAGATCTCTCTCTTAGAATTATCTAGAAAGCTCTGATACCATGTTTAATTTCCAAATGCCAGCCCATATTTATTTTCTCACGACATTTAATTTTATTCCTAACAATTTATTTATCGAGCAAAATAAATTCTGAATTACCGAAAAATAAAATCACTGGTATTTTTAACATCTAGAAATAGATATGCAATGGATCAGAGAGATCAATCACGCATTGCAAAAATAACTCATCGATAACAATTCTCCGTCATCTATTAATCTTGAAAATTTGGGTTTTCAACCCAAGGAAGTATACAATAATTGGAACCTATAACTGGGCCCCCACGGGATGAATTCAACCCAAGGAATTTGTCCACTTGAAATCGGCCTCTGAAGGAAATCGACATGGAGAAAATTGTCCCCTTTGATCACTGAAAAATCGGCCTTTGTTCCCAGCAACTCGGCTTTGGCAATTCGGCCTCTGTGCCCAACAAGTCGGCTCTGGAAATTCGGCCTCTCCAACAACTATGCCTCACTTCAACAACTTGGCCTTGCAATCTCCACAACTTGGCATCCTAGGTTCACCCTCAAATTCTCCCGTACTTCTCCTCCTTTGCCCTTTAGTCCACTGAGCTACTCGCACTAGAGAAAATCACTCTTTCTTGTTGTGATTTGCTTTCTTGAGTTCTTGTATGTCTTCACCTATTCACTAGGTTTCTTTTATAATCTACATTAAGCACAAATCACTAACCCTAATCTCCCTAGTAGAAAATCTTGGAGATCAACAGTTGAGATTATTTCTATGTCACTTAAATAATTATATTTCTTATTCTTAGAAAATGACTTAATTTTCCACAATAATTCATTGACTTTAATTATTGTACTTTTTTGCAAGTTATACTTAGGCGAGAAGACATAAATCACTTACTCCACCAAGCAAGCGCCTAAAGAGGCAATAAATCATCTCCCACATTCTAAGACACCAAGCCTATGCAGAAGACCCTCTGAAGCCACCAAAAGCTTCAACATGAAAGTTAATGAAGAACTGTGATTGGCTAGAATCTGTTGTGTCATTTATTCCATGATTGAGGTTGGTTTATTTTGCTTCCACTGAATTTTTTGTTAATGAACCTAGCTGTGCAATTAATCAGTAGATCTGTAATCTGCTAGGAATTAAGTGCAGGGTGCTAGGTTTGGAGGAAATCAACAATTTTAGCATATCTTCTAAGTTATTTTCAGATTGCAGATTTAGGTTATGTTGCCTTACAACTTACACAGTCTTTTGAAGTTTGGTACTTGGAGTAGTTAATTTATTATTCTATGGAGTGTTTAGGGCATTCAGTGTCCATACTAATATAAATGATTTACTGCTCTTAGAGGTCCCTTTATTAATTTTTTTTTTCTCATTAATTACCAAAAGGTGTTGGATATTTTTTTTCTCGAGTTAAAAGCTATATTGTCTTCAATGTATGAGGGAATGAAAATTCGTCATTGTTGTACACTTGCCATTTTCTCTTTCTTCGGGGGTGTTTTCTTCTGATAGATTATATGATTTCTATCATTTTGTCTAGTCTTTTTCCAATCCAGCTTTTAGATTTTGTTATTTTTTCTTATCTAGAGATGTTATTCTTATCACTGTTCTTCTGAGTCCCATTGACCTATTTTAGTTAAAATTTTATAGAATTTCATTTCATTTCATCGTTGTACATATATGAAGATAGTCTAACCTTCTTCCTTGACCATTATTTTGATTCCATTATGATGGTAGTTGAAATTATAGTTACTAAATTTGACTTTACAAATGTAACATTGTAGTCCAAAATTTATTAAGGTAACTCTTTTCAGAGCTTAAGTATTTACTAATTATCATGGAACTTGAGAAGAAACATACTCTTCAAGACGTCTACATGGAATATTTCATGTTGAACATTTGTTGCAGGTTCAGATCTCCGTAATATTATAAACGACAGCTCAGCTGATGTGAATTCCAATTCATCTGACTTTTGGGTATTGGTAGCTGCTCTAAAGGTAAGGCTATATCATTGATTTTGTGTAGTAATATGGCAGGTCAAAAATCTTATTTGTTTTGAAGAGTTTACCTATCGAATGATTGAAGAACCATGTTAGAATATTTGTTGGCCGGGGTTCTCATTTAGATTTCTAGTGTTGAATAGTTTTCCTATAAATTTAACGATTTAGAGACATTTTATTTGCTGTGATTTCTTTAAAATGTTTTATTGGATTGTAGTGAATGATTTGACTGTAATAAATAGGGCATTTGTGCCAAATATATTGCCTAATAGAATATTCTGGCTAAAGTTTGATCATTTTGCAGTATTTGGTCACCAATCTGTTTCAGATTCCACTTGTTTATGCCTCTATATAGAGGACAACTATTATATAAATATTTCCTTGGCTCCTGTGAAAGTTATCTTCGAAAAATGAAAATTATAAACAAAATGATTAAGTACTCTTGCTGCCTCTAAATCAGCTCCAGTGGGGCACTGATTTGTAACTTCTGTACATGCAAATCAACCTGATTTTGAACTTCATTCACCCCTTGATACAGCACATAAGCTGAAACTGTTTCGGCTGTGCTTAGCCTCATAAACTGCCACTTACACTATTTAACAACTGCTGATAACTCCAGAAATTGCTGAGAATGACTGTTGACCAGAATATGCACTATCTCAAATGAGCCCCCAACTTTGATCCTTGTTCATAAAATGCTGTGTAACTGATGCATGCATATTATTATTATTATTATTATTATTTTTGTGGAAAGGTCAATAATATACAAAAGAGAATTGCTCATTAAGCCTGTCAAAAATATCCCTCAATTTCCTTGAATATGTGGCACAAATGAAATCAATGCCCAATGTCTAGACTCTAAATGCAAGTTCATGTTCTATCTACTTCAGTGGTATCAGAGCAAGCACTGGGCCACCAATTTTGTGGATATAACATTCGTACACCTGGTGTCACTACAACTGCCATTTTTGATGAATTAATGAAATGTATGGACAAAGCATTTAATGAACTCATTGATAAATTTGATATAATTATGTGTTGATAAGGAACACATGGAAAGGAAAACATTGTGAAAGCATGCATATGGTGAAGATAAGAATACATTGAACTGAAGGAGGTTAAAGAAGGGCTGGAGCCTGCTTTTAAAAGCAATGAAAGATAAATAATCCCTCGTGAAGAAAATGACAATGATGACGATGATGATGACCATCTCCATGAAAGTGAAGTTGCTTACTGTGACGATGAAGTTGATCAAATGATTATGTGGATAATGAGGAAGATTATGAAATAAATATAGTTGAAAGGACAACTTTCAACAATTGGTCATCAAGGTTACAAACAAGGAAGAAATTCTGGACAAAAGAGGTGAGTATACATTGTACCAAGACAAAGTTCTTTGTGGTGAGAATGCTGAGGCATGCCAACAACATGTAGCTATACAAGTCATGGTGAACAATAATTGTTAAATCCTGAACCTGGCACCTGGGAGTTCATTAACCTAGCAGATTGCAAATCTACTGAATAAATGCATGATTCAGTTATTCTTAGCACATTTAGCAGAAACAAACATTACACCAATCTCAATCACAAGTGACACATAGATTCCTTGCAATCAACAATTCTTTATTAAATATGAATTATTTGGGCTTCTGCACTGGGATAATGGCCCAACTGAGAAAATTACAAATACAACATGCCTAGGATCTGATCCAGCAGATCAGGCCCTAGATCTGTCTTCGATCTCCTTAGTTGATACTGATCTCCAATTTTGTACTTCTGCACTTCTTCGAACCTGACATGCTTTAGTATCACTCTCCTCACTTGAAAAATACCTCTCTCAATGGCTAGTGCTACTGTATGATGTGTCTACTTCCTCTCCTTAGCCTTGTTTTTATAACTTTACATTGAGCTAAATCCCTAACCATAATCTCCAAAGTAATTGATGATTGAGATTATATCTCGGTTCACTTGAGATAACTAAAACATAGTTGCTAAAGTAGATTACTTTACTCTTCCTAAATTTCTTTAGCTCAATAGCCAACATAATTAATTATATGTTTTCCTCACTCAGACTTAGGTTGAGTTACATTAGCAACTTGCTCACATTCGAGAAAGTGTCTTAAGGAGAATCTGGGTGACTTCTGCATGTCTAGACACTTGGGTCTGTGTAGAAGTATCAGGCTGTTGTAGCAACTACAACAACCTCCCCCGCAAAAAAAATTCAACATTCTATAATTTGGAGCCCCCTATCTTGAAATATTCGAAGGACGCATCATAACAATTATCCCAAGCCTTCCTATCCATAAAATCCTTCTAAGTCTCCCTTCATTTTGTTTCTGCGCAGAAGAACCTTGTTACAAATTTTTCCGATTTGGTGCATCGCAGACTTGCATTACAAATATGAAATTAAGTTTAAAATTGAAAGACCCTTTATCACAATCTATCATCGCAGAACATGGTTATCCCTTATCGCACATTGCATTTACAGATCACAACAAAATTGATCTTCTCTCTGCGATAATGATGTGCGACTAAATAAGTCCTCCCACAAACAAACTTGTGATACTGCAAACTAATTTGCGATGATGCGTCTGGCAACTAAATCTGCGATAACTGGTCTCCATTACATCAACTTGCCTTTTATTGCAATTTTTTTGCATGATAGCACCGAGTTCCCCACACGTGTGGCTGATATTATGTAAAGGGCTTACTCCTCCAACTAATTATTCACTGCTTGCTTTTGCTCTAAGCGCTTGAGTACTCAGTGCAAAATATTCCTTGTCTGTCGTGATCTACCTTTGCGAGCTACGACTGCGTTTAGCACTAGGACCTAGGCTAGTATCGCATCCTCATTCATTTTGCGACTGCAATTTGTCATTTTCGTTCTTTGTCGTTTGCGTTACGTCGTCGTTCTGCCTTCCCGATGCTTTGTCTCCCTTAGATCGATAACTATATTAATACTGTTAGCCTCTACACCAAAGTAACAAACATCGCGATTTTATGAGTTTTTCGGGCTGCCGATTTTATCGGCGATTTTTTCAACGATTTTTTGAAAAAATCGTTATCGCGGAAAAATCGCGATTTTTACGAAAAAATCGCGATTATTTTGGTAAAAATCGTGGGCCCATCAAATAGAAACCCTATAAGTTCAAAAATCGATTTTTTTTTTTGTCATTTTTGCAGCCCTCTCATTTTCCTAACACACCCTGTTGGCAGTTCATGGTAATGTTAAAAATTTAAGTAAAAGGATGAAAGTTAAATTCTTAAAGTAAAAGTGATATTTCCTTTATTTTTCATTTTCATCCTTTTACTTAAATTTTTAACATTACCATGAAATGACTCAGGATGTTTAAGAGTGGTTTCGACCTCATTGGATTTCATATGGAGAAACTAGAATTTTAGGTTTCACTCAAAATTCAACAGACTTAATGGTTTTCAGGGTTTCATGGTTTGGGAATTTGCAATGTTTCCATTTGATTCTATCATGTGTAAGGGTATGATATTGGCATTTGATCAAGAGCATGAAGTCCTTTAAGAACTTTGATGTACCCTTCAATCAAAGGAAAACAACTGGTTAGGCATGCTAATCTTTTTCTACCGCATTTTAAGGTTGAGGAGATGAACTCTTCACTCAAACCAAAATCATTGGTTAGGCATGTTAAACTTTTTCAATTTCTATCATGTTACAAGGTTGAGCAATCCAAGTCTGAAGACTTTGAGCTAGATGATGTTTATGTATCTCTTGTTGATGATCCCATTTCTAGTAGCGATGAATCAATGATGAGTTTCATGAGGAGGAGGAGGAGGAGCAACAGCAAGAGGAGGAGGTGACACCACCTACCCCTGCTACCGGTAGAGGACGTGGTCTGCCTCCTTTAGCTCCTAGTGCTTTAGGATCTGGAGCACAATAGAGTCCATTGCCAGCCTCGCCAGCTTCTTCGTCTAGAGGGAAAGCTGTTACATTTTCTCACAAGAGGGGCAAAGGAAATCAGTGGTATAGGTTATTTGGTGCATTCCTTTGTATATAACATTATGACTCATGATATGAGATACATTATTATATTTTTTGTTGATATTTTGAGGTTGAGTTGAGACTCAGGACTTAGTATTCAAGACATGATTCACTATTATGTGTGATGTAGCACTAGACATGATATTACACATCTTATATATTAGTTTTTTTTTTTCATATTTATGTGTCAATGCATTTATTTTATGCTGTAGATGCTTTAGATATTAAAAAAATTGAAAAAAAATGAATATTTTTGTATGTGCCGATTTTTTCCCCTCGGCGATTTTATCCCGATCGCGATTTTTGTTACTTTGCTCTACACTTAACACCTAAACTACCTTGCTCTTCCATAATGGCGACCATTCACTCAACTTGCCCTGCAAACCCTTTCCGTTAACGACCTCATTGAACCTTTCTTTCCCCTTTTCTTGCAAGTGTAAGACTTAGAGACACACCCATCATGTCCCACCACACTAGTGGATTTTAGGGCAGTATTCTTGCCCCTCATACACCTGATTTTCCCGCCGTCGATTGCTAGTTGTTCCTACCGTATCACATTTTGCGTCTGTGAATTGTGACTACGTTAATCACATTATCGCAAATCACTATTGCAATTCACAATCGAACCCCATCTCCCCTCTATCTTTGCGATATCCTCCTATCCTTGCAACCCATGACTACCCTTATTGCAATTTGCTTTCTCAATCTGCGACCAAAGCTAATCACACTCTATCCTCACAACTTGCAATTTAGTTTTAAACTAAATTTATCTTATGGTTTTCCAATCATTTTTAATTGCCGTGAACATATTTGAAATGTATGGTACCATTGATCTCGATTGTTTTAGTTTTTCATCATCTACTGGTGAAATGGCTCCAGCAACGAGGAAAAGGATGGAAGGCCCCCTCAACAAAGTACCTGTATATATGGACACTGCCTGCTATATAGACAAAATGGTGAAGATAACTTGGGCATAAATGTATCGATTGTTTGCCAGAAAGGAGGTGCCACAGGACGAAGAAGACCGTCAAGTGTTCATCAATCTTAAGAAGTCCTAGTTCCACAAGGTAGCAACACATCCAGCTGTTTTCCCATGTCCAAAGACTATTGAATGGATCATCTAGCACATAGATGAAAATGATACAATAGTCAAGAATGATCCTGGTGAACTAGTAGCATCTTACACAACGTCCAATATAACTAAGTATTAAAGGTTGCCCAAACATAATGCAATCCTTCATACAAAGTGGTTTGCTAGCTTCACCAAACCAACCAAGGACATCTTAAAATCTTGGTGGGAGGAGCCAAATAAGTTCAGGAAAAAAGCTGATGCAATTTACAAGACCAAGTCACTTAGGAAGTTATATCAAATACTAGTAGCCATGCATTGCACAATGTATGGAAAACCAGATGTAGATCATTTTGAGGAAAAAGTTGGCTTCCCATGATCTACGCATGTGCTATAGATGGAACCATTTTCAATTGGGCAGATATCTTGGCTTCATCTATTCAATCAAATATTAAGATGGCAAAGAACACCTCTAAGAGAGAGCGATCAAAGTTTTACAAGGCATCATATTCGTTGGATGCCTTATGTGCCACATTCGCGTTCGAGGGGCTAGGATGGAGATGGAGTTTCGATCAGGACATTCCACCTGTGCATATCTATTGTAAAAACTTATGGGACACAGGGCAAGGTTACTTGGGAGCGGGAGTGAAAACGCGGAGTGGGAGCGGGAGCGCCATTTTTAGAAGCTTCCGGTCCGGAGCGTTTATATATATATATATTTATATTTTTTATATTTTGATGCATATATGTCAACAAAAACATGTAGAATGATGAATTAGACATAAAAAACATAAAAACATAGATTGAATCATATAACATCAATCATCTAGAAGTTATAATCTTCATCAACCAGGCCCACGAGTTGGAAGCAGATAGCAACAGGGTTTGACTTCGAGTCTCGTTTACTCATCAATCAAGGTTTCAAGCTTTCAAAATTCAATATATAACATTTATCATCATTGATTCTTCAAATTTCAATATCTAGTATTTATCATCATCGATTCATTGATTTCATAAAATTAATATACATTTATCATCATTGATTTCCACCAATATTAATATCTAACATTTATCATCATTGATTCATTGATTTCAAAATTCAATACATTTATCATCATTTATATAAGAATATTTTTATCATCATTGATATATATCATTTATCATCATCTATTGATTTCAAAATTCAATATATAACATTTATCATCATTGATATTATTTAACATTTATCATCATTCATTCATTGATCACCATATAACTTTCATGAAGCATCATATTCATAATTCATAATGACTTGTAAACAATAAACTTATAAATGCCAACTTCAAAGTTTCGCCATTCAAATTCAAACTTCAAACTTAAATTGTCATTAAATATATGAAAGAGTCAAGTTTTAACAGTTCAACTATCAACAACAAATAGAAAAGACTAGTAAACAACAAATTTATTCTATCTACTAGCTGGCCCGTTGCCACGCCCACGAGAAATGTCTAATTTTTGTGAGCCACGAGGAAATGTTGGTCTTCTAGTACTCTCAGGAGTACCATGACCATGACTAGAAGGTGGAGGTTGGATCCGCAAAGGAACAATAGTGTGATATCGAGAACTCATACACCCGCACTCGCCATTTACTACTTAGATGGCAGGAAAGGGGCCCTGTGTGCTGAAGCGAATGTCATCATCATCCCCAAAAGTTCCTCGAGGGGAAACTTCCGTATGAACGTGCCATCCTCCACCATCCTCTCGGCTGTTGTCCCAGACTCTATATGATTGATCCTCATATGCCCGATCACAGTAATGGCTCAACAACCTCAAGTTGTAATGCACATAAACCAAGCTTTCACCTCGGTTTTCATTCAGCCTGTTTCTTCTCACATTATGTATGAAGCTGTAGGTGCTCCAACACCTCTTTGCAGAAGAAGTATTCACAACCCGTGAGAGAACTTTTTTTGCAAACTTTGGCAAAAGTCCCATGCCGCCATATGTGCTTCCTCACCATGTGAGAGCATCAAATCTGTCCCTGTCTTCCATTGCATGGAAAGAACCAAAGTTAGCAGTGCAACTGAAGTATTTGCCTAATTCAAGGCACAATCTAGCACACCCTTCCCTGTCGGGGACCAACTTGTCCAATGCCTTCATGTACCCCTCTTGTACCTCTAGATCTGTGGGAGGTTTCATCCTAACCCCACCTCCAGGTGCAGGTTGGCCCGACCAAGATGAAAAGTAATATTTTGGCGTAAGGATATATGCCAAAGCATGTAGTGGAACATTGAGTTTATTCCACTGTGCACACACACAGTCATGAATCATAGCAAACAAGTTGGGATCATTATCCTTAACGATATCTTTTATTTGCCCCAACATGCTGTCCATCTGCTCATAAACCTCTCCAATCACTGGTTTATAAGTATCTGCAAACCGAATCATGTTATAAATGGGCTTGGTAAAATTCAAAATTTCCCTCACACGTGCCTAAAACAGAGGGTCAAGGGCGGTCTCCTCCACATGTTCGAAACCTTGCCTGTCAACTATTGTTGCTGCCCTATCCTTTAATAGCTGCTAGTGTGGGCTTGATACCATTGCAGCCAATGACTCTCTTACCTTCAAAAGGCGCCTGAAGGTGAGGTAATAGCTAGCAAATCTAGTTTTTGCTATTTTCGACAACTCCAATTTGGAGTGAGTACGAAAAAGCCCATGGGTATTGCTATGATTTGTAATAAATTTGATCACTTTTTTACCTCTCTTGTACAAATCGCCAAGCCATTTGAATTGAGGTTGTTTGTTTTTGATGATATCATGCATCAAAGGGTTCATTGTGTGAACCAAACACCCAGACCAAAAAATGTTGGGGTATTTATCCTCAACAATTGATCCCCGCGTTGCCTTACAAATAGCAACATTATCGTTGATGACCGTACATATTGTATGGCCCGCCTTTTCAATAGATGGTTCCAGGTTCTGCAATGTTAATGCCGGTCTTGAATTTGTCTGAATAATCATATGCTGAAAGGAATATTGCACCACTAACCGACACAGCCAGAACACTTATCAACGGCTTTCCTTTTACATTGGTCCATCCATTAGATACAATAGACACCCCATGCTCATTCCAAGAATTTGTCATTCTAGCCAAAGAATTGTTTATTTTAGCTCTTTCATGATCAAGTCCCACGGTTCTGGCCTTGTCATACCCAGGGCTCCCGTATCCTTTGGGGGCATCACCAATGGTAGAAACCATTTCATGCCAATAAGGTGAGCAAAGAACATTGAATAGCACCCCACATGCATATAGAAACCGGAAAATTTTTGAATCCACATCATTCCTACACCCTTCGTCCAGGAAATCGGATATGGTTCTACGCCTTAATCCAGATGTGCCACTGCCTCCAAAACCACTGGCATGGGTGGAAATTGAACCTGTTTGTCCATGACGTGTTGGGCCTGAATAAGAATCAATGAAACCCCTAGATCTTTTAGATGATCTCTGTAGGTCAGACTCCTCTTCCTTCCTATATTTCTCTCTCTGTGTTGCTGGCACATTAGTACAAATTTTGATTCCAATATTTTTAGTTCCATCCCCTGGCATTTTCCCACAAAGATGCCTTCTCGCACGGGTGTATGAACCATGGTATTGTTTATTGCAATGGGGGCAAACAAATTTAGTGGTTCCACCACCTTTCCCTCCTTCCTGTTTCTGAACATATTTCCACAAAGGTGTCTGACTTTGGTCTTGTCTAGTTGGGGAATATGTGTCCTCATGTTCTCCACTCCCCACTTCCTCCTCAACATAATCCTCCTCTTTAGGATTTTCTTCAAATCCACCATAACCCTCCTCTTCATCCTCCTCTTCTCTGATTTGCCTCTTTCTTCTACTACTCTCCAACACCATTATCACAAAGAAAGGAACCAACATGAGGAAAATCCCTAGCCATATAGCCATGATGGAAACAAATTTCAAGTTTCAAGTTTCTAGCCTGCAAAACAAATGGAAAAATGCCAAATGGGAATAGGAAATGCAACATAGGAAAAAAACAATTCATTTTTTAAGTTTTAAATCCAATAAAATGCAACATTCAAGAAAACATGAAGTTTTCATTTTTAAACGACTTACAAATTCATCCTAGAAAGTACAAAATTGGATTAGAAGGCCTACCTCTTTCTTGCAATCCTCCTGTTGCCTTGCAGCTTGCTCCTTGCTCTCCTTGTCACTTATGCAGCTCAGCTCTCCAGTTCTCTCCTCAAGCTCTTCTTGCTCTCTCTCACTCACTCAACAAACAATGAAAACAAAATGCCCTCCCCCCCCTTATAAACAAAAAAAATTTTCATTGAAAAAAATTTCCGCCCGGTGGGAAACGTTTTTTTTTTTCTTTTTCCGGGGAGCGTTCGAGAGCGAACGCTCCTCGAATGCTCCCCGATCACTTCTGGTGTTTAAAAAACGCTCCCGAAGCGTTTTTTAAACGCCAGAAGCGTTCAGGGAGCGTTTTAACAGGTTCGGAAACGCACTTCTGAAAACGCTTCCCTCAAGAAGTGTAGGGAGGCGTTTTCGGGACCGCGTTTCCGAACGTTTCCAAAACGCTCCCGTACTGAGCGCGTTTCGGAAACGGGAACGAGGGGGGGTTGAAGCTTCCCCGCAACCCTGACACAGGGTATAGAGGGATGTATGGCAAAATTATTGAACATTTCATTTCAACAATATACCAATTCGACATAGAGTCTCCTTGTATGTCGGATAGGGCCAGGATGTCCTTGTAGGATACTGTAGATTGGTTTACTCTTGGGGATGTTGCATACATCAAGGTATTTGGTGCTTACAAGCCCCCTCACCGATTACCTACATTTGTACCTCACCGATTACCACATTTGTAACTGAGAAAGTGGTACTACAAGAAGTGGCATATCAACTTATTATAGAGATGACAAGCTCATTTGTAAAATACAAGAAAGTTCTATGGCCTACGTTTCCTTTGTATATTGGGGCATATTGTATTAAACATTTGAAGGATGTAGAATTAGAAGCCCAAGATATAGAACACTTCAGGTTTGGTGAGTTGAGTTATCACAGGTATGATCTAAAAGACATTGCCACCGAACATTGCAACACAATTAATTATAGCTAGGTATATGCTTCACTTGTTAATGAAGATGAGGAGAAAGTAAAGAACTTTTTCAATGCTGTGAAAGCCTTGGAAGCATGTCAAGGGATTAGTGCCTCTTAGCCTTTAGATAATCCTGAACACTCAAATGGAGACTCATAGGAGAGCATGAATTCAGAGGAGAAGAGAGCTGCACTAAAGAGAAAACAAGAGCAGGAGGCCAAGAAGGAAAGATTGAAGAAGCAGAGGGACGAACAGGAATTCAAGAGACAAGTTGAAGAGGAGGCTAAGAAAAATCAAGCTGAGGCGAGAACTAGAAAGAAGCAAGTCGAAGAAGTAAGGAAAAGGCAGGGAGAAGAGGAGATGAAGAAAAAAGAAGAGGAAGAGAGTTAAAAGAAAGAATCATAAAAGAAGAATAGGCAAGAAGCGACAAAGAAGAGGAAAGAGGAAAAAGCCAAGAGGAAAAAAGAGAAGAAAAAGGAAAAAACCAGGAAGAAAAAAGAGGAAGAAGAGAAGAAGAAGCAGGAAGAGGAAATGAAAAGAAAAGAAGAAGAAGCAAAGGAGAGAGATGAAGAGTTGGCCAAGCAACTCGAGGAAGAACTAATCATTAAGAAACTAGCTGACAAAGAAGAAGAGACCGGGTCAAATAATTTGCAGATAGAAGAAATTATACCCTTCATGGATGTCTAGCCTCCCGCACCTATCACTGGAGGACACTTTCCGATTGATGAAATGAACATTACCTTTGAAGAAGATGAGCGAGTATTGGATCTCTCACACTTCAGATTCGACCAATTCAAGAACAAGATATATCAAGAGAGACGAAAGAACTTGGCAGGAGATCCGAAGAAACCCACATCGATTACTGCTGAAAGGGTCATAGTGGTCAACACTGGACAATCCAGTTGCCATAGCTTTTGCAGGATCTGCATTCTCTACTGCCACTGCATAGAATGTAGAATGTTAGGTAGGGAGTTAATGAAAATTTGGCATGGGCCCAATAGTAGAATGACAGGCTGCATGTTGAGAACCACAATCTGTCAAATGCAAGTTCCTGCAAGGAATATTTCAGGGCAACAATCTTGGAGGAAATCAGAGTAGTAGAAAAAGTTATCAAGCTGGTTTACGAAGGAATGATCACCCTTCATAACACACTATCTCCACTATCGCAATTGCAAGGTGTTTTGAACAAGAGAGGAGCACTGATAAAGAATGCCTTCTTAGCCGTGGATTACATCTTCGAATGGAACAAAGAATATTCAGATGCACCAACAAGACTTCCAAGGGAAGACAGAATGAGCACTGACAGGGACAAAGAAAGAAGCAAAATGTTAGTACAATCACATGAAAAGTTGACCAAAGATATCACTAGAATACTAAATGCATATAAAATATGGCAAAATGAATTTGAGGTTGTCATTGAAGAATAAGATCTAAAAGGGGAAATTTGGTAAGAGATCTAGAAGAGATTAGATGTGATGAGGCAAGCAACTGCTCAAGACAACTTGGAACCTACAAAGGAAGCAATTGCACAACATATTGTAGGACCAACAAATTGCACACTAAACTCTTTATGCTTTCATATTGGATATAGTTAGACATGAGGATTCTATTGTTGGATGCTAGAGAGTGCCAGATGTTGAAAATGTAGCTATGGTTGGTCTTCATAAAATGATTTATTGTTATTGTTTATTGGAAAAACAAATTGTTGAATTGGTCAAAATAATTTTTTGTAAGCCATATTTCACATGGCATTGAAAGAGAAAAAAATATTATTTTGTTGTAATTAACCAAAAGGTTCCACAAGTGCTAAGTCAATTCCAATTAAAGAGGGAAAATTAAAAATTTGAATTTTCAAATCTTGCCTCCTTAAGTTTAAGTTGGCTTGGTCAAAAGACACACCTATTTGGATCTATTGAAGTCTATATAAAGGATTCAATTCATTCTCTTTGGTATCAATTTGATGATCATCTAATATTTGATCTGAGATCCTATGTGTTGTCGCACATAATGTCTAGGCACCGCGACAACGGCTCAGATCGAGGGTTGTCATTCTGATCCCCAATCTCTTCGTTTAAGCTATCTCCCTGCAGACTAAGGGGGGTAGACCTTATAGAAATGGAATGAAAGAGAACTAGTTGAAAACCAATCAGTTTGGTTGACACAGTCAAGCGACTAAGTACTTGTTTTAGATCTAATGAGATTTAACAGATTTGATCAGATTAAATGTTTGATACCAGTGCCTGATGGAGTCAACCATCTCGCTATGAAATTAGGACCAAGTAATTGATAGACAATTGCTGCTAGAATGAACAACTATCTTATATGAAATGCAGATCCTAAGACTAATGTGTAATATTCCCAATTAGCGATAGCTAATTGGAAATATTAATTTTGACCAATTTTGCCTTATTATAGTCAAAGCATGAATAAAGTGAGTAAAATATTAATTAACTCACTTAGGATAAAACACTTTCCTAAAGTCCACATCGAAATTAAGGGAGTGGGGCCTAGTGGCCAAGTGGATAGCGCAGGAGAGGGAGGCAGACCACGTGGGGCAGCGTGGGGCCTACATCAAGCAGATGAGAAGGACAGCGTGGGCCAAGGAGCATGTGGAGATGGTGAGGCCTAGGGAGAGAGAGGCCCAACGTTATAAAAGGGAGGAGAGCCCCTTCATTTGGTCATTCATGTTTATGCATATTGAGCTAGTCATTTCGACTTGGAGCATGCTGGCTGTTTAGCTTGTTTGTAGTACTGTTCAGTACATCGGGTGTCTCCGTTCGGAGATCCCACCCTCAGCCCTGGGAGACTTCGAGTGCTTGCGCGGGTGAGGTATTTCCATTAGCATTTTGCAGGAGGATCGGTGATTGCATTCGTGGAGGAGCAGAGCATTTAGAGACTGCGCAGTCTTGAGAGGGAGGACGCAGTCCATCTTGGGGGAGCTCTGGTTTGGCACCATTTTGGAGGATTCAGGTCAGAGGATTGAGCAAGGGGCCAGCCCTTGCCTATTGGAGACATTTGGCAGAGTGGGAGGCCATATTTTGAAGGATTGCATTCAGCACCAGCGTGGCCCTTGGGAGGATAGCGTAGATCCTCAAGGGAGGCATTTTCGGGGGTCGACTATTTCAGAAACGCTCTCTGGGCTTTTCTGGGTATTGTGAGTAGAGGCCGATTCCAGAGTATCAGATTTTTTCGAGTAGGAGAGCAGCCCCAAATACTCATTTTGTTCCAGCAGTAGCAGCAGCACGACAGTATTCCAGCAGCTTGGACGCAGAGCAGAGAGTAGCCATTTCCATTGACATTCTGAGAGTATTCCTACACTTGTCTGGTGCAAGTCGAAGTGCCATCATTCTGATCACCTCTTGTACTCATTTCTATTTCTCAGTATAATAAAATGGCTTAGCATTCTCTCTATTTCATGTGTATCTACTTCATGATTTGTTTCTAGCATTTTATATCTTGTTGTATGCTTTGTATTACTGTTTATTTCCCCTTCGGGATATTACATAATATGGGATGCAAAGAATATTGGTTAATTTTAGTTAAATTCCTATCTAAGTTCAAACCCTTCAACCCTTACTATATTGAGCCTGATTCTGTAGTAAGTAACAGAGAGAAGTTAAGGTGAAGCACACTAAGGTGTGATTAACGATATCTCTCCTGAAAATCTAACATGTCTGGTGCCTGGGCGTTGCAGAGAGTTGTGGCTCTGACAACTGCAAGGTCAACATTTTAAATACTATTAGAACCAGGTTTCTCAAGTAAGGAAAAATGAGTACCTATCTCTCTATTGACCAAGCTTATGCTTGGAAGTAAATTTTAATAATGCAGATCTAACTTAAAATGCAAATGCACGAGATGATTAGAGAATGGAGAGAGATGGATCTAGATTCAGGGACAAAAATGCTTACGCCATGATTATCTATGAGATGTACACCACAGTGTTTTAATTTCTCAGATAGATATTCACTTCACTAAACTGAAAGATAATGCACGAGATGATTAGAGATTGGAGAGATATGGAGCTAGATTCAGGGACAAAAACGCTTATGCCACGATTATCTATGAGATGTATACCACAATCTTTTAATTGCTCAAATAGATATTCACTTCACTAAACTGAAAGATAAGCTTTTTGACAATGTATTCAAAATATCACAATATAATTTTTAATCAAATCACAAGCTTATTATTCCAATGCAATTATAGCTCAAAGCGAACAAAAAATATCTTCACAACCCTTCAATATCACCTTCAAGATAATGCATTAAATACATTCAATCTAGGAAATAAGAGACATATAACGATTACTTGAAAAGAATCTCAATGTTTATCATGCAATATTAATTGAAGTAAATTTAAACCATAGCTAGAGTGAAATAATCAACGAATGATCTCAATAGATATTAAGCATGAAATACTCAACCCAATGCGCAACTTAAGCACTTTAAATTCAGAAAAATGATACCATGAAAGAACAATGAAGTTAAAATGCTTAGAACTTCCAAATTCAAAGGATTTTCTAAAATATTCTAGTACTGAATAATTTAAAAATTCTCTATAGCCAAACTTTAGAGATGTTAAAAATTTAAATTTTCCTTTGACTATTTTTTTTTCATGATGCTTAAGACCTTTATACCTCAATGATGATCCCCCAAAACCTTAAGATCTTAGAAATAAAATTTTCTGATACAAAAAAAGAAATTGAATTATTTTTTTTAAAGTTTTTACAAAGGCTAATGAGAATGAAATATTTTAAGTTTTTTTTTTGATTATTGAAAAGTTAAAACCTAATTAAAAAAAATTAAAACCTGTGTTTTGTTTTTAAGTTTCTTTTTTACAAAAATTAAAGGTTAATTAAAACTAAAAAATGAAAAATTGAAATGCTATGTTAAACAAAAAAATTAAATTAAAAACAAACTTTATACAATTTAAAAAAAATGAAAAGCAAGGTTGTGCCTAACTTAAACTTTAGAAAAATTTAAAAATGAAAAAAACGTTACACGAATGTCAAACCCCAAACTTTACATACAAAAAAAAAATGAAAAGCGAGATGTCTTCGACTCCTTTTTAGGTAGCTATAAACTTTGATCAGTGAGCTTGAGAGAGATTCTGTAAGGTTCCCTTTGCAAATAAACTTCTTCGCTGATCACAATGACTACCTCTAGTCCTTAAGAGACATCTTAGATTTGAAATTCGGGCACCTCACAAATATGCATAGATCTTGATAAGATTTGGACTTATCAATATTTAATGAAAATTCAGATTTGTGTAACTTCTACAAAGTATTCAAAGAATTCGATTTTGGTTCCTATCTACAAGGAGCTTTTCGCTGGAGCTCAAGACTACAAGAGATACCTCAGAAGTGAAATTTTGCCACCTTATGTTATTGCACAAAACCCTATAAAGGTCAGACTTCAGAGAGGATTTCAAACCTTATTATTTATGCTCAAAACTTCACTCACAAGCACAGGGAACTTGGGCTTGTCTAGTCTGGTTTCCTAACTATTCGGATCTCCAAATGAGGATGTTCAACTTCCTTGGACTCGTTCACTCCTCTAGTTCAGATCTGCGACCTAATCGCAAAAGTGATGACCCTTATACGAACCGCTCCTCTAGTTCAGACCTGCAGCTTAATCACAGAAGTGATGACTCTTATACAAACCCAAAAATGACACATTCCAATTCAGTGCTTCTTCTAGATAGCTCCGACTTCATTGTTTGACTAGAAACCCCTTTCTTTTTCACATAGAAGTGATCTTTGCTGCCTTTATGCCATCATCCTTAGGTTTAATACCATGTTGAGAAATCTATTACGGCAAGAACTTAGGGTTTTTCTTGAATTGATTTCTCTTATTATGACATTATCTTGTGATATTTACTTATTTGTTCTTCTCAAGGTTACTTGGGAGCGAGAGCGAAAGCGGGGAGCGGGAACACCATTTTCAAAAGCTCCCGGTTCGGGAGCGTTTTAGGGAGCCTTTTAAAAATATATATATATATATATATATATATTTTTTTTTTTTTTTTTTTTTCTATTTTTTTATATATTTTGATGCATATATGTCAACAAAAGCATGTAGAATGATGAATTCGACATAAAAAACATAAAAACATAGATTGAACCATGTAACATCAATCATCTAGAAGTTATAATCTTCATCAACCATGTCCACAAGTTAGAAACATACAACATATTAACTCTCGAGTCTCATGATTCATCAATCATAAAGTTTCAAGCTATCAGAATTCATTATATAACATTTATCATCATTGATTCATTAATCACCATAGTTGTAGTTGTAACCTAAGTGTAACCATTACAACAAAGAATATTTAACATGAAATGAAATGTTATAAAATGAAACGAAATGAAACAAATTTCGACTTTCATGAAGCATTATATTCATAATTCATAACGACTTATAAACTTATAATTGCCAACTTCAAAGTTTAAAACTTCAAACTTAAATTGTCATATATTGTTTATAAAAAATATCTTCCTTTAAATATGAAAGAGTCAATTTTCAACAGTTATAAAAGGTTAAAAACTACTAGAAAATAGAAAAGACTAGTAAACTATAAATCTATTTTATCTATTGCTTGGCCTCTTGCCACAAGAAATGTCTAATTTATGAGCAGCTCATGGTAATGGTGGTCTTCCAACAGTCTCCTCGCGGGAAGTACCACGACCATAACTAGAAGGCCCATGCCCTCCACATGAGGATGTAGGTGGAGGCTGCATCAGCAAAGGAACAATAGTTGGAACTCGAACAGTGGCACTGGCACTACTACCGGATGGTGGTTGTGGCGATGGCATAGCTGCTGCTGCTTCATCCTCATCTCTCAAAAGTTCTGCTTCCAATTCTTCGAGATGTATAGTGCCGTCCTCCAAATTATCGTCCTCTGGGTTGTTGTCCCAAACTTTATATGAGAGATCCTCATAAGCCCGATCACAATAATGACTCAACAACCTCAAGTTGTAGTGCACATAAACCAAGCTTTCTGCTCGGTTTTTGTTGAGTTTGTTTCTTCTCACATTATGGATGAAGCTGTAGGTGCTCCAACACCTCTTTGTAGAAGAAGTATTTACAATATGTGAGAGAACTTTTTTTGCCAATTTTGGAAAAAGTCCCATGCTGCCATATGCTTCCCACCATGTGAGAGCATCAAACCTGTCTCTATCTTCCATTGCATGCAAAGAACCAAACAAACCAGTGCAACTGAAGTATCTGCCTAATTCAAGGCGCAGATTAGCACACTCCTCCCTGTCAGGGACGAATTGTCTAATGCTTTCATATATCCCTCTTGTACCTCTGGATCTGTATGAGGTTTGATCCTAACCCCACCCCCAGTTGCAGGTTGGCCCACTCAAGATGGAGAGTAGTATTTTGGCGTAAAAAGCATGTAGTGGAACATTAAGTTTATTTCACCGTGTACACATACAATTTTGAATCATTGAATACAAGTTTGGATCTTTTTCCTTAACAACATCTTTTATTTGCCCCAACATGCTATCCATCTTCTCATACACCTCCCCAATCACTGGTTTATTTGTATCTACAAAGCGAATCATGCTATAAATGGGCTTGGTGAAATTCAAAATTTCCCTCACACATGCCCAAAACAAAGGATCAAGAGCGGTTTCTTCCACCTATTCAAAACCTTGCCTGTCAACTGATGTTGTTGCCTTGTCCTTTAATACCTGCCAGTGTGGACTTGATACCAGGCAGCCAATGACTCTCTTACCTTCAAAAGGTCCCTGAAGGTGAGGTAATAGCTAGCAAATCTAGTCTTTTCTATCTTCAACAACTCCAATCTTGAGTGAGTGAGGAAAAGCCCATGGGTATTGCTATGATTTGTAATAAATATTATCATTTTTTTTTGGTATTGCTCCCCTGCAACCCTGTCTTTTCTTTCAAATTATCTTGTTCATATCATGAAGAATAATGCTAATCAACGAAGATCACAAACAAATGAAGACACAAGATGTAGGCACTTGGTCAAACTCTTTCACTGGTAGATTCAAATCAGATTGAGACACCTAGGATCATAAATTCCCTCCATCCACCAAGTCAGTCTCCATGTTAACCAAATCAACGTTCTAGCCCCTTCCTTCACTTGTAAGTCTGCTCCTTCAACAAGAATTTTGGTTTGCTTCTCAACAAGAATTTCAGCCTTGCCACATGTCTTGACTTCCCTTATACTTGTGACATAAAATTTTGGTTTTCAAATATTTTCAATGTTATGCCAATTCCTTTTCTTGTAATGATGAAATAATTCTTTCTAGAACATTTTCGCATCTAGAAAATTGCAGAACAACTTCATGTTTGTCATATCACCAATAGGTCGAATAGCATTTGTATGTATATGCTCTTCTTAGTGTGAGGATGTGTCCCTTCGATGAGGTCAACTAGAAGAAGATGGAGCTGACTTGGTAGATGGAGGTTTGTTGACATAAAAATATATATTCTTCTTCAACATGAGGAACCCAAGAAAGGTCCTTTACAAAATGAATATGACTTTGACTCTTCACAAACCCAAATGTCTACAATGGAGGTTTGACCTAGAAGTATGAAACCCATGTTCATAAAATAAAATTTTCTTTTTATAATAATTTTTTTTTCTTGACAAATAAATTACATCATGACTCAAATACAATTTTGAAGACCGACACTAGTTACATTCTTCAACAACAATATCCAGTGCTACAACTTTCATCACCGGGTATATTAATAGTTAGTGCATCAAGTGAACCAATCTAGAAAGAAATGTGCATAATAAGACTTCATATGTGGCTTCTCTTCCAAAATTGAGGACTTAGTGACATAATGGTGTTTCCTCCCCTGTTAGGAGAGGCTAATGGACAACCCTATTAAGTGTTTCCAACCCCCATAAGGGAAAAAACATTCCCTTAGTCCTCCTTTCAATTGGTAGGTACCGTGTGAATAATGATGGAACAAAGGAGGGGAGAAGGACTTCATGGCCAAGTGCCATGGTCAAAGGGACAAACTATGATGTAATACCACATCCTAGGTGTATAATTGTGAGGAGGGAGCAATCGTGAATGCATGAGCTACCTTGGTGTTTGTTTTTCCACCCCTCTATATTGCCTTTTACTTTTTCTTGAATTTTCCTTGTATTAGTGCTCGAAGCTTGAGGAATGAGAGCTTGCTTTGTATGATGTATAACGATTATTACCCCCTATAGGATGGGGAAATTCATCACCCATCAAGGGTTGGGACATGCAAGGGTTCCTTGTCTTCTATGAGATAGAGCAACATTGGCCCAAGAACTGGGTGGTGGCCATATGATAGAGGTAGACCTCATGCTTGTCTTTTTCCCATGTGCTAATTTGTAAGTCCCAACCATCTTTTGCATTTGTGTTTTTTTTTTTGTTTTCTTGTGGTCATTACATGCTCTTTCTTTTTCTTTTAGCCACATCAACTTCCCAGGGTGCATTTCTAGGCCCTACCCAAGGTATGAGGACGTGTGTGTGCCAAATCCCAATGAACCAATTGTTAGTTGACCCAACTAGGGGAGGTGGAATAAGGGCTTGTAATGTAAGATGGAAAGTGCTAAGTATGGAATAGAGATAGATGGGGCTAGGCTATTTCAATTATGGCTTCCCAAATAGTGCCCCTTCTTAAAGCCATAGGCAATTAGGGGAGGTCCCACTAGACTAGGATTGGAAATTAACCCCCTATTTAAGGTGAGGGAACAAGACTATGACCAAGATCCTTCTTTTTTCCAAGTTACCCCATAATCGATGTAAAAATGCCCAAATACAAACAAGCATAAGCACTTGATTGCAAAATGAATAAAGTACCTTTTGATTAAAATCCTACCTTCCAACCTATGTTTTAAAACTCTGGCTCGGGTTCGGAACCGGCCGAGGGTCGACTTCGACTCTGACTCCAACTCTGACTTGGTATCGAATCGATCGGCTCTATTTCAATGACTCGGTCTTTCTAAAAAATACATTAAATATTATTTTTTTTATAAAAAACATAATTTTAAATATTTTCATTCATATTTCCAAACATAAAGCATTATAATATAGACAAAAGACAACATATGATCAAAGTAGGCTCATGAATATATCAATTATATCAAAATTGCACCCAGTGCAATGTCCAATACATGGTACATACTATATACATGATGATGATATAGAGATCAGAACAAAAAACATAACCAAGGAGGCTCTAAATGGCCTCTACAACAAAACATGGCTAGTCACTACTGCTAGACATCTGACAAGACAATATCCTCTGGCTCAAACTCTGAATCAGAGGGGGAAACCCATTGCTCCTCCTCCTCATCAACATCCTCAACTGGAACTGTAGCACATTGATTGAGCCTGAGATAGAC
Organism: Pinus albicaulis; assembly: GCA_034641835.2. Classification (NCBI taxonomy): domain Eukaryota; kingdom Viridiplantae; phylum Streptophyta; class Pinopsida; order Pinales; family Pinaceae; genus Pinus; species Pinus albicaulis. The sequence continues at coordinate 17,010,590 of CM076576.1, read as the reverse complement.
GAGCTATGCGTTTCCTTCGTGGCTGACTAGAGGAAGTGCCTGCCACTGCAACTGGAGGACTTGGGCCTGGGCCTGCTACTAGTGGACCTGCATTTAGCTGAGCCGCTACCTGTGAATCGAAGTCCATCCCCACATCGATATCCTCATCAGAGTCAAACTCTGGTGGACAAGTCTCCACTATCCAATTTGATGTTGGATCAATATCCTCCAACACAATGGCATCTGAATCAGGTCTCTTGTTCAACAATTGGTTGCGTCTTAGTCGGAGGTTGTACTGGACATAGACTAGATCATTTAACCGTTTTTGCTCCAAATGGTTTCTTTTCCTTGTGTGAATCCTCTCAAAGACAGATCAATTGCGCTCACACCTAGAAGTGCTGCAAGTTTGACTCAAAATGCGGATTGCAAACCTCTGCAATTGAGGACAATTGCTACCAAATGCCTCCCACCATTGTGTTGCAAAAAACATAGTTGTGTAATGAGTTTCAGTTAGCTCAACAAATTATATCCAACTTTGAAATTATAAACAATTATACAAAATAATAAAATATGAATTTGAAAATTGAAATTCTTTGTTTACTTGGCTCATCTAATTCCCTTGCAATCCTTGCAAGGTTCTTGCTAAAGGTACCTGTGGATTTGCTGAACACAGTGATATGATTGTGTATCAGCAATTGGTCACTCTCCTTGGGGATCATGCGATCAATGTAGTCAATCAATCCATCTCTAATCTCCCCAGTCAAAGCTCCTGCTTCTTGAGCTTTATAATGATACCTTGGGTTCAAAAAATACCCAGCTGCATGTATAGAACGATGGAGTTGATTGTTCCATCTTTGATCAATGATTTCCCAAATGGGCCCATACTTACCCACTTTGTCCTTGTATGCTGCTTTTATTTGCTCCTTTGCTTCATCCATAGCCTCATAAATAAAGCCCATAGTCGATCTTTTCCCATCCACCAACCGCAACACCTTAACCAGTGGCTCAACAACCTTCACAATCTCTGCTGCCTTTTTCCAAAATATTTCTTCATTAACTTTCTTTTTTCACATGTTTGCCATCCTGTTTCCGAGCCCACTGACATTCATTCCATTCATCACTGGAAAACAATTTTTGCAAGTTTGTATGTTTGGAAAGCATAGATTGCAATGTCAAAAAATGTGTTGCAAATAAAGTGATGGCAGGCCTAATAATATCCTTGCTCCCTGTGTGTTTCCTCATCAGGTTCAAAATCCATGAGTGATTGTAGATATATTTTGTGAAGCTTTTGCCATGCTCTACAGTGTTCTTGATCCAATCTATTTTACCAATATCCTTAAGCATGAGGTCTATGCAATGTGCAGCACATGGGGTCCAAAAGATGGTTTTGTGTTTTTCCTCTAACAATTTACCAGCAAGAACATAGTTAGAGGCATTATATGTGATGATTTGAACAACATTTTTCAGCCCAACCTTTTCAACAACCTCATCCAAAAGTTGAAACAACAAGTGTGCATATTTCACCCTATCAGATGCATCAACTGATCTTAGAAACATGGTTCCCCATGGGAAAAGGACAAGAAAGTTTATGATTGTACGGTTCCTCTGATTAGTCCATCCATCTGACATGATGGTACATCTTGTTTGTGCCCATGAGTTTTTGAATTCTTTCAAATATTCATTAATGGACACAATCTCTTTTTGCAAAGGAGATCCTCTTAACTCATGCATAGTAGGGCCTTTGAAGCCCTTTCCAGCAACATATATGGCATCAAACATAGGTTCTTAATATGGTGAACGAGAAGCATTCAAGGGAATATCAACATCATACCACCATCTAGCAATGTAATCACAAGCAGTTTCTCTCAATTCTTTCTTCCAATGTTGATCTAAAGTGGGCTGCACTTGACCTCTAGTAGCTGTAGGACCATGTGCACTATCAAAGGGAGAAGAGGGTGTGAAAAAACTTTTGATAGTACCCTTATTCTTCATTGCACCCTTACATTTTTCTTGAATAGACTCCAAAGAGGGAGGAACATAGCGAAAGGGGTTTGATGCATCAATGCAAGGGATAGATGAAGAACCATCATAATCAAAATTGGGGTTGGCAGCCATCATGTGTTTTATATTCCTCTTCCTCCCAATTTCAGCGTCTATTTATTTTTGCTTAGCTTTGTCTTCCTCAAAATTTTGAAATTGATCTCTCAACTCCTTCCTAATTTCCCCAATTTCTTCTATTGGTGCTTTACATGCAGTAATTAACCTCTAAGACTAGTCAAGTGTAGTTTCAGCCAATGAATGTCCTCTCCACCCCCCTTAATTTTTCTCTTACAAAATTTGCAATGCATTTGATTATCAACCATTTCAGCATATGCCCAAGCAACGTCTTTTATTCTAGGGGCCATTTTGGACTATTTTTTTGACTTGGAAATGAAAGGTTTAAACCTGAAAATGAAAAAAAATACTCATTCTATGTTCATTTCTTTCACAAAAATCTATGTTTTCCATTTTCAGATTTGCAAAAAAAAAAAAAACAAGCAAAGATAGATTTTAGAAGGGGAAAAAAAACCTCTAGGCTTTAGCCTCCTCAATTATGCTCCAACAAACCAACTCCTCAATGCTGCTCCAAAGCTTGCCCAAGAATCTCCTCACTGCTGCTCCAAAGCTTGCCCAAGAGACTCCTCAAAGATGCTCCAAAAACCAACTCCACAACTCTTCACAAATTCCTCACAAATGCTCACTCGAATGCAATGAGATAGCTATGAGGAAATGAGAGGGGTTTGGTAGCTTTAATAGGATAGGGAGGGGTTAGAGGCCTTGCTAAAACCCTAACAGCAAACAAAAATCGGTTTTGGAGTCCGTTTTTGGGCAAAAGTGGGGTCCGCAACCAACTGGGACTGGCTCGGCCGGTCTAACTCGGGCTTGGCCGGTCCGGTCAGTCTGTGATTGAACAGGCTGAGTTAGTGACTGGCTCGCCCGGTTCGGTCAAAAATCGCCCCCCAGACCGATTTCTCTATCGAGCCAGTGTAGGCAGGGGGTCAGCTTAGTCAGCTCGGCTGATTCCTAGCCAGGCCGATCGGTTTTTAAAACACTACTTCCAACATGTGCTCTTGATAAATGGGCAAGGAAGCATATGACTGATGTAGATGGCAAAGATATGAATGGCACGTCACATTGGCTACAAGGTGGCTTTCAAGGGCTGCTGGCTGGAAGAAATGAATAGAATTTTTTTTTTTCTCTTAGGGGTCACCCACTTTTGGTGGGTAACATGACTCATTGTCTAACTTGCTCCCTTCCAAACACAAGTTTGAATATTGTACTTGTTATCACAGTTTGAGATTCGAGATTATAGTTTCAGGAACTTGGAATAGTTGTTTGAAGTTTTTTCTTTAAAAATTTGAAAGCGCTGACAATTAATTTGTCAACGCTGATTCAAAAAATAAATAAAGGGAATCATAGAAAAAAAAATAACAACGATATTGTTCATTTGCTAAAATGAAGACGCTTCCAAATTAATGATTAGCGCAACCATTATCCAGTGACAGTTGGCACCGACATGATTTTGTGATTGGTGTAGGATACTGGGCTGATGGTTGATAAGATCTTCTCCTAAGTTACAACGTCTAATCATAATGAATTCTTTACAAGTGAGTGACGAATGTGATGATTAAGGCATAAGGCGAATAATTCGTTATCATTCCAACCGAACAGTCAACAAATCGGGTTCTTCACAACACAGAATAAGTTTCATGCAGTTCACCTTTGTCATTTTCCAAAGATCAATGTGACTGTTTTCTTGTTGCATATTGATAACAATCACGGGGAAAGGCAGTCGTTTGCATGGGTGAGAGCCGGAAAGCCCTGAAATATTGAAGCCATCCCGAAAATCGGGGAACAATTTCTACGAGCAGGCTGGGAGGAGTTTTGCTTCAAGTGTCATGGTTATGATAATGGAGTGGCTCAAGATTTTGTAGAGGGGTTCAACAGACAAAATGTTAGCGTTGCTGACATTTCCTTCCCAGTCATAGAGGAAACAGATGTAGAGGCTAAATGCCTCCTGATCGATGGGAACTGATGATTTAGGAATCGAACCTTGGCAGGTGTTGATATTCCGTTTTTTCTCAAAGAGGAATATAAAGATAAACCCTGCTGGTTAGGTGTGTAGAGGTCCTGGCTCAAAACCAATTGGAACGAGATCTTGAATGTCATTAAGAGGTATTTCACTTGCGAAGGGCGTTACCACATAATGGGTATGTACCATTTTAAGTTTCTAGCACACATTTCTAGGCAAGTGTGTATGAATATGCCATATTTTTTATTAAGGAGTCTGAGAAAAATGTCTGCCAAGATTCGAACTAGGCCAAAGTCACCTTCCCACTCTGTCTTTCATAAAGCTCCGATCATGATATTTAGTTGATAATTTGAAGAAGATGGGTCGAACATGGGAACATTTTTTGTTGTGGAGTCGGTTTCCCCCAAGCCTAAAACCAGTGGTAAGGAAACACAACTAAAGAAGTTTGTTCAGACCCCTGAGATCCCAGAACAAGGAACCTCTTCGGTCCAAATCAGAAGCAAAACGAAGACTTCTTCGGTTCCAGTTCCCGAGTTACAAAGGGTTTACACAAGAAAGGTTAAATGGATTATGGAAGAAAAAACTCTATCTGCTCCCCAAGAGCCATCTCCTGAGCTGCTAGAAGAACATGTAGAAGCTACAAAGAAACAATCTAGTGGAACAAGGGAGGGTCAGCCTGAAACAGAGGAAAGGAAGCCCCCTCTAGTTGAAATCTATGGGGTCAGAAAGCCACATACCAGGTCTATAAACAAGCTCAGATTTAAATTTAAACTGAAATTTTTATGAATAAAATGATATAAATAATGTAAACAATAAATAATGATTAGTTAATTAGTAATTAGGTTGAAGAGGCATGTCTAAATGGGACATGACTTTCCATGAAGAGGCACCTACTTAGGTATATAAGCAAGCCTCATTTGTAACATCAATCATCATTCATCATACATTTTATATAATAATATTTGTATCATCAATGGATATTTTCATATTCCAAGTCTTCTGGAGTATTTAACGAGAAGTACGAACTTTGTTCACTTTAGAAATAAAACCTTGCTTTAGAAAAATAGGTCATTGACCTAAATGACACACCCCTGAAAGATTTGTTGATAAACAAGGAGCAACCGATAAGTTCAAAGAAGAAACATCAAAAGAAAAGAGAGCAGGACCCTAAGGCCAAAAAGACTAAAAGGAAGAAGACCAAATCAAAATGGCGAGGTAGACCTTTTGCTGAGGGCAATAGAGTAGCTCAAGTAGGATTTTCTGAATCACGCTGCAAATTAGTTTATCAACATTCATTTTGACAGTTTTACATAGAGCGTTTAAAATTAATTTGTCAGTGGTAGTTTGTTTTGTTTTGAGCAGGTGTTGCAAGATTATTTGGTAGCACTCTGCGGTATTTCCTCTCGATATATATTGCTAGTTATTTTGTCAGCGACCAAAATAAATTTGTTTTGAAGGTGGTGATAAGAAGGTTGATCATGAAAAAGCATATTCTAAGCATGAATTTACGCTCCAAGTGGTATTTTGATGTCACAGGCCAAAATATGAGGTGATTTGCGGTTTTGGATAAAACAAAGCAGATTTTGTGGGCTAAAGCAGAGCATATGTTGTGGGATAAAACAAAACCACTTCCAGATTTCATTGCATTATATCAGCAAGTGGTTTTATTCCTTGACTTGAGCATATTCTCTAGTTACAGTCTGAATCCCTTTGTGATTCAAGAAACAATATTAAAAGTTTTATATGTACATGTATTTAATCATAGTTTTAGGGTTTTAGATTTTTTAAAAGTTTGTTGTAATTAAAGTTTCCTAGAAACATGGTTTTGGTTTTGTAATGTTCTATAAAGCTGATCATGAAAAAGAACCAAGGGTTCGGGTTTTTTGGAAAAACTGTGTATTGCTCTAGACTTTGAGATTAATATAATTGGCTATAAACGGTCTTACATGTGAAAGTTTCAAAACAGAAACCCTACTTCAGTGTCTCAATCTACTTCACCTACTTGTTTGATTAAATAACAAGTTCTTAATTTGAATATTTAGAAAAACATTAAAGAAAATATAAAATGTAGTCTACACATCTACAGATCATTTACTGAACAACACGCACATGTGACAAAATTACACAGATTTTTCGGACAAATGTCCCCAGAAAAACCCAATGCGGGAAAACAGGTGCAACAACTCTAGAGGGTTTTATTATTATGCAAAATATGAATACAGTTATATAGGCACCAGAAAATAATCTACCTTATAGAGAAATTACACGGCAGTTGCACCTTTCACTCGGAGACAGAAAATATGGTTGATCCAACCCTCTCCGGAGAATTACGAATTCGAGCCCGTTTTGGCCCACTGGAACCCTCAACGCTGCCTCTGCAGCCTCTACTGGCCAACGTCTCCACTGCGTCACCCTCACTGATGCTGCACTACCTTTGCACTGCCCTGGTTGGGCCTGCGTCACCCTGGCTAGTGTTGCGCTGCCCTTGCGTTGCGTTGGCTGGGTCTGCATCACACTGGCTAGGCTTATGCAACCTCTGCGCAGTCCTTTGCGTGGTGCTCGTTGAACTGCGTCTTCCTGGCTGACTCTGCGCTGTCTGCTGCCGCTGTATTCTCGGCCTTGGATTAGATCATCCGTTGTCGATCTATGCCCCTCACTGCACTGCAAACTCACTTCGAATTCCTTAGCAAACCCCACCCTAGAAATTCGACTTAGCTTCAGTGCTCTGCTGTGTATGTGTGTGTCTTCCAACTGACCCCAAGTCTTTCCTTTATACTTTTCTTGTTGGCAAACCAACGACCGTGATCTAATCTCTAATCAACGGCTCAGATTAAAAGACTGCTTGATCCACGTCACTTAGAACATTTCATCACATGTGTTAATTATTTCACTTTAATTTTTCTATTTCCCTAAGTTAGACTTAGGTTTCTCTTTAAAAAAAATTAATTATTAGAATAACTTCAACACCAGATGAAATTTCTCCAATCGCTTTCTGGGTCTTGGAGATCTCGTGTGTCTTAGCCCGTCTACAAAATTTCGGAGCTAGAGCACACCCGATGCTACCCCAAAATCTCAACATTACATGTGCAGTTTCAGAGATACATGTGTGAATGATTTCCTGTCTGTTTTGTACTATGTTTATTTTCTCATTAGCCACACCTTTGAACATTAGTCTTCAGTATTTGAATAAAGCTATATGAATTGGAATTCGTATTGAATGCTCAAGTTCATGTTATTCAAAATGCTTATATGTGTTTTTCAACATAAATATCATTTGCAGAAATCATAGTGCTCTGTTTTTTATGTTTATTTTTTAGTCTTCTACCATACCTTGATGACAACCTGTCAAAGAAATCATAAGCTATCTTGCCTTTGTTTATACGTGTTGATGTAATCTGTGATTAACACGTATTTATTTCTGTCAGAGACTCCATGCCCAATGATCCCTTCCTTTTCTTTCCAAACAAAATTCATTCATTACAAGTGAAATCTGGCCAATGAGCGTATTAGTGACCTGCCTACTATAGTGACCTTGAGTAGCAGAGTTAAGGCGAAATCCCTCTCCAGATTGAAGGGCCAGCTTTCAATCCCGAAGCGGTTTGAAGTTTTCCTCAGTAATTTCCCTCCACAGCTAGGGTAATTTCTGAGTTATACCAGTACCAATAACTTATGTCATTTTCAATTTGAAACTATGACCCAAGCTTTGATGATGATACACCAAGAAAACCACCAGTGTCTGGAAATTAAAAGCTGCCATGCTTAAACATTCCCATTCTCTCTGATTATCATCCCATTACTTGATTTGATTGGTTTTGGAGAGACCAGTTGCTGTGCTGGAATTCTCAAATGCTGATTGAATTTTGATTGTGATAAGACTTTGGATCTTCAAGCTTGACTATCATGATTCGTCATTGACATTTGATACTGTATATATATCCATTTACCTCCTCCATTTCACACTAGGAATAAAGGAAGTCAAATTTCTCAAAAGAGGAAAATGAATGTTCATTGGGAAGTGATGTGAAGTCAACTCACCATCCATCTGAAACTGAATTGGAGAAAAAACTGTGTGAAGTGGCCAATGCTTGAATTCCACTGAAGTAGTTTTGAGTTTTTGTGAGATGAAAATATCTCTGAGCATAATTTTCGCAATTTGAACTACGATAAAAATATTCTTGAACAATTATAGTTAATTTGAATTGGTATTAAAAACCTCCTTGAGGTAAATTTGGTAAATCTAAACTGTTTAAAAAATATCCTTGGTATAATTTAGTAAATTACAATGGGTGAGTTAGTAACCAGAGTGGGGTAACTGGTAACTAGGCAGAGTCTCACCTGCTTGACATGGTCAAATCCTCTGAGCTGCCACTATAACGCCCAATTTTTACATGCGAAACCTGCAATCATGTGCTGGGGTTAGACAGGATTTATTATATTATATATAATTATGTTAATGATATACTTTTGTATGTTGCAGCATCCTTGATTATATCTGGTGAAAACGACAAGTATTATTTTCAATTCAACCAGTGTATTTGTCTGTAGTTTTGAAGTTGCACAGTATTTGTTCATCGGGTTAGAAATAGCTTTTCAAAGTTTTTTTTTTAAATAAGTTTACGAGCTTTTCTACAGAGACAAGAATTTGACACTGGCCTTGTGTTTTCATTGTCTATTTTGTTTTGATAGGAATTTATTGCAAATGAAGGTGAAGGGGAGGTACCTCTTGAGGGATCAATTCCAGATATGACATCTTTAACTGAGTGAGTAGATTTTTAAAGTTCCACTCTTATAGCAATATGAAGAAATACTGTAGACTAAAGCTGAATGCTCTGCAAAATGTTTATGTTTATTTAAGATGAAAACAAGCATGATTCCTTGATATTATGAGTGCACTTAGGTTGGAAAATGTTAATGTTAAATTAGAATCATAATAATAATCGTCTAGTTTACAGTAACAGCATTGACATGTGAGAGCCCTTTGTTTATAACTGCAAATATGACTATTCTTTTGATAGGTATTACATAATCTTACAAAAGATCTACCAAGAGAAGGCTGAGGCGGATTTCTTGTCTTTTGAGCGTAGAGTAAGAAGTATCCTAAAGAATATTGGAAGGGATCCGGATTCCATTCCAAGGGCAAGCATTAAAAGCTTCTGCAGAAATGCCAGAAAATTAAGAGTATGCTTTCTATTCTGTGGTGGTTCTGTAGTTTTTATATGTAGGGTTACAATTTTTTCATTTTGTTGACTTGGTAATATTGTCAACAATTTTGCTTCTCTATTTGTTTGAGCTGAATTGTTTGTTTAATTTTTTCTGTATCAAATACTGATTTAGGTGTTAAAATGCATTGAGTACCAATCTGATGTTTGAGTAGATAATTAGGTCACTTTAGTTGCAATAAGACATTGGAATCCTGGAATGCCTGTATTGCTTACAAAGCAGGTGAAGAGTGTTGATTTTTCCACGGCACTCAAGAATCTGGTTTGAGTCTAATATCACGATCAGAAACACACTCAAATGCCACAACACTTCTACTTTGCACAGTGGAATAACAAATAACAATGAATCAACTAGTACACAAGACAAATTTTAACCCAACACTTGTTACATTACAAACTTTAATACAACAATCTTAGGGCTCTTATACCAGGGATCATGGCCCTTACAATCGGCCTGATACAAGACAACAACTAGAGCTTGGTATCAACAACTATTATGACCAATCTGTCCCTGAACAAAGTACACTTGACTTGCTGATGGTGCACATCCACAGTCCTTTCAGTCCACGTATGTTGAACACATCAGGCAGGTACTTTGCTTCCTCTTCTGCTGATCACGCAACTTCTGCTCTTTCAGAAAGCGTGCACGTCCAGCTCAACAATTTGCCACTATCAAACCTCCTGTTGCTCCAAGAGTAACTGAACTTTGGCCCAAACAAATCTGCCCACTAGCTGCTCTTCTCTTTCTCTCAAGAGTGCCAACTGTTAGGCCCTAGGGTCTTAATCACTGTCCACTTCTTGCCTTTCTACTACTCCAAAGATGACCAGACTTAGGGCTTGGAGCTACCCTCCTATCTCTGTTTTGACTCACTGTCAATCACAGAACTAGGGCCCAATAACTAGCCCTCTTGACGCCCCATTGCTCCTCCAAAAGTCAGTTCTTAGGGCACACAATGTACAGCCCTCTTGTTGTGACAAATCTGCCACTTGTCCACAACACTTAGGGTTACCCAAACAGCCACTAACAGTCCTCCAACCACTGTACTTAGGCTGCTTCAGAACTTTTCCAAAACCAGACCTACAATCCCTAGCAAAACATCAACATGAAAGACATACAACATACCTCTATAGGACGTCATCATCTGTCCTCAAATACTCGGCCCTGTGCACAATATCTTCTAAGGTTTTCGGCCCTGTCTAGGGCTTCATGTAACAGCTACAGTGCTTCCCCAAATCAGCCTAACAGTCCTCAGACACCTACGCAAGTCCTCCTCCAAGAGTGCCAACTCTTAGGGTCTTAATCACTGTCCACTTCTTACCTCTTTACTGCTCCAAAGATGACCAGACTTAGGGCTTGGAGGCTGCCCTCTTTTCTCTGATTTGACCCACTGTCAATCACAGAACTAGGGCTCATTAACTAGCCCTCTTGACTGCCCTTTTGCTCTCCAAAAGTCAATCCTTAGGGCATACAATGTACAGCCCTCTTGTTGTGACAAATCTGACACTTGTCCACAAAATTAGGGCTACCCAAACAGCCACTAACAGTCCTCCAACCACTGTACTTAGGCTGCTTCAGAACTTTCCAAAACCAGACCTACAATCCCTAGCAAAACATCAACATGAAATACATACAAGATACCTCTCTAGGGCGTCATCATCTGCCCTCAAATACTTGGCCCTGTGCACAATATCTTCTAAGGTTTTCGGCCCTGCCTAGGGCTTCCTGTAACAGTTACAGTGCTGCCCCAACTTGGCGTAACAGTCCTCAAACACGTATGCAAATCCTACTCTACAAGCCCTATACTCATGCGCTACAACTCGTCCTTTATATTACAGCTGTTCCTGGGTTGTGATGCAATACACAGAAGATATTTTTGCCTGTTCACAGAGAAATTACACCTCAACACATGCACAGAATCTGCCTCTCCAATTCTGCTAGGCCCAATCCAAACCCAAGAAAGATGCCAAAACTTGTCCCTTTCTTCAACTTGGATTTGCTCCTATAGATCTGTGGCTGCCTCAGATGTCTTTCTCCTTGAAGAGATGCCCTTGGATAGTTGTGTTGAATGAACTCACTTGTCTTCTATTTATAGAGGTCTTGGAGAGTTTTCCCTTAGCCCCCAAGGGTCATCACTTAACTCCAAGCCGACCTAAACAATTATTTTAACTCCATAAAACATAAGACAACTATTTTCATCCAACTAACATCACGCCATCTATGCCTTATGTGCTCCTTAGCTCCTTAAGGGTGCCCCACATGCCTTCAATGAACAAACCATTGAAATCTCCACTTGGTTTCGCACTCACAACTTTGGGTGCAAAATCCACTGCTTCAGTACACGTGCCCACAAAAGCCCATGTGAGTACTTCCCAAGCTACATAAATCAACAAAGAGTAGTTTTGAACCTTAGTTGCAGTAAACCTGGAAATCGTAATGCTGTTGAAAGTTGAAACATGATGTCTCTTAATTTTGGAAATGAGAGTATTTAGAAACCTAAAGAAATAAATATTTCAAAAAATAGTTTTTTTTTTGTTAATTCCTAAATATCACATTATCTTACAAATTTGATATGATGATGAAGAAATTTAGTGTGTTTTAGGAATTATTTTAGACTTAAATCTGTCATTGGTTCCATGTCCTTAGTCATTTGTGTACTTGTTGCAGGTCCCATGCAACTTTATAGAGGTTTCTTGGGCCTGAAATATGGGTTGTTTGGGATGAAATGTGTTGACAACCTGGGTCCACTTTTCAAGGATACGTTTCTAATGCTGAAATGCAATTGAAATGTTTCAGGATGTTTCAAAACACATTTTCAAGTTTTTTTGCATTTTTGGTCTAGAAATGCAAGGGAGGGGGAGTTTTCCTGCAACCTAGTTTTGAACAGTGTTCATTTTGTGATCAAAGTGAATAATCCATTATTGCATGAACCCTGCCTTGACTTTTACCCTTAATCCTTGGATGTTAAGGCAGGGATATTGCTGTGTTTTCTGGTCTTGTCTTCCTGTCTCTCAGAGAGTAAGATTTCTGTTCATTCTTTTTTTTTTAGTCAAATGAAAATGACTAAAAATGAATTTATAGTTACAACTTTCTTAGACCTGATATGTCCAAATCACAGCCCTCCATTTCTTGAGAGGTAAGTGATATATTCTTTATGCTCAAAGTGAAGTTAATCTGTATCTTTGAGCTCCCCCTTTTCTCTGTGCTAAGTTTAACCTCTTGAACATAGCCGTCTTTACTTTTTAATCAAATGAAAAATGACTAAAAGTAAATTTATTGTTACTGTTAAACACACATGAAAATGATAGACATGATATGAAAGATAAGCATGTCTTAATAATTTATTCATAATGATATACATTTATACAATATCTTGACCCTTGGTTTTCACACACCAATTAGTTGCTTGGACTACATTGAATGTTCACATTGCACACCCAAAGCCCTTAATGGATTAGTTGTCCAACATTCCTACCCCTTAATCTGAAGTGGTATATATGAGTCCAAGAAGAGAGCTATAATACAAAAATACAACAATGCATGGCAACAGTAGGCTGAATTTGCTCTTTGAGATGAGGGTACAAGGTGGGAGAACTCGAGGTCTCAATCAATGGTGATCACCTTTATGGTGGATCAGTGCTTAATCCTTTGGGGAGATTTGGAGTCAAGAGTAATTATGACTATGGATATTGAATTTTCTATGTCAAGGAGGCCTCGAAGACAACTTTAAGAGCTTTATACTTCGTTTTGCAAAATAGATGGCTTATCAAGATGAATTTCAATAAAGAAGCATCTCTAGGAACATTCACTCATAATACATGGCCCATACATGAAACATCACTATCTAGAAACCAAATTTACAGAACTTCGCAAAAATGGATGCAGTAAATTAGCCCTAGTATAGCGAAATCCCAGCAACAAAGTATGTGACAAAAACAGAAAGAGAAAAAAACATTAAATTGCACTTACATGTATTAAGAGTATATCCAACCATCAAAATTTTGCCAATCAAGAAGCTCCAAGACAAGAGAAAATAATCCAAACATCAAAATTCATTCCATGCTCCAAAATTTCGTCCTCCAAGAAGGATAGTGAAGTTCTCTAAAGAGCTACAAGTCCAATACAAGTGATGATGCTAAAATGAAATCACATCACTTGTATTTATACACTTCTAATGAGTTTGATTTAGCTAATTAGACCTAATTAGCCCCTAAAATAAAATAATGTGCAAAATAACCAACTTTTGGTGACAAGCCCATCAAACTAGTTCATAAACAAAAGAGTAAGCCTCTCAAGGGTTTGAATGATCAATAGTACATGTCGTTGAGCCTTATAAGAGGCCTGGTGAAGTCCATAGGTGCCATAATGTGAAATAGGACTCCCAAAAGTAGTGGACAAAGGGTTGGCACCTTGTTCTCAAAATAATAAACCTGTGGTGCTCCCAATGGGTGTGGGGGCACACGGGTAACCTCATGGGTCTCCAAATAGATCGAAGATACTTGTAGACCATTTGCAAGGGCTTAGATGATGGTGTAAGTGATGCTACATCAACATACATGTCCTGGATCATTTGCAAGTGAATGGTACAACTGTGGGGTTGATTGGACATGGTGAGCTAGGTGCATCTTCATTGTCCAATAGGTGAATCTCGAGCAATCTCTGAATGTCTCTGGGGATCCATGGAATGCTGTCTACTGCTGTGGAGGCTCATGGCTCTCTACACACACCTTCCATGTGCCAATGTAGCCTTCTAGAGGGTTAGGACCCCGTATAGGGAGACCAAACCCAAAATGGAGACCATCTGCAATCCTGCATAAGATCCAATGTGTTCCCTTGCCTTCCAGTACAACAAGTCATTTAAAGAAATTGAGTTAAAGATCTTACAAACCATGGTTAACAGGTGGGCACTTCATAATGGCATGCCCTTCCATAGTGGCGTTTGGCATGTGCTAATGTCTCCAAGCTGCAAGGGGGGTTAACCAAGTACCCTAATAGGTGGTTTCTACTTTTAAAGGGGACAATATTTCCAAGGTATATCCTTCAAATGGTGGTGGCATGTGATAAAGAGATGAATGGAATAGAGAATGAAAGGGGCAATCCTAGGCCACATGTCGGGGTACAAGGGTAGCTAATAAAGGGAAGCGCACAGTTGGGTATATAATGTATAGGAGGGAGCAATCTTTGTGCATGAGATACCTGACCTTGATTTTTCCACCCTTCTTCATATACCTTTTTTCGTTTTATGATTTTTCTTTGATTAACTGCTTGGGGCTCAAGGAATAAGAGGATGATGTGTATGGTATAGGAGTGGATATCTCCTTTAAGGTAGGGTAGTTCATTTTCCACCAGGGGTTGGGACAATCATGGGTTCCTGAATGATAAGGGAGGCTCATCTAGGGCCTATAGGAACAAAGGTGATGGCCATGGGGATGGGGTAGAGCTCATGCATTTGGCTTTTGCCCATTTGCTAAATGTGTTTGTCCCGACCATATTTTGCATTCTTCCTGTTGAATGTGGCCAATTATGCTATTACTTTTCTTTTCAGCTGCATCAACCTCCGGGGCATTGTTTTAGGGTCGACCCAAGGTGTGAGCAAGGGGAAGGGGAGGCTAACCTTATGTGGACCCAGGTGGGAAAGATGATGAATGAGGTTATATAATAAACAAAATGAGAGTGATATATGTGGATGAGGGAGTGGGACCACACAACCAAAATTAAGGTTTCCCCATGTCGTACCATCCCTAAAGCCCAAAGGTCAATAAAAGAGATCCCACGGGACTAGGATCCAAGGGTAACATCCAAAAGAGGTCTAGGGGACAAGAGCAAAGAGCTAGCCCACTCGTTCTGTCGAATCCCCCCTTTAATCCATGCCGAGAAGTTCCCATTATAAGTAAACTACAATACCCAATTACCAAATGACAAGGCATACCTTTAGGTTCGGGAGGCCCACCTTCAAACATACGATCATGACAGATGGGTGAGGGACCACATGGCTGACTCAAGTGGTGGAGAAATGGCACGACGAGCTAGTTGGTGGCTGCAAGGTGCTGCTAGTTGTCGATTGAGGACCATCTAGGAGAAAATTTTCTCCTAGGGATATCACCCACAAAATGGTGGGTAACAATCCTGACTCCCAACCCAGAACTTTTCCAAATTTCGCTAGAAGTTGAAGTCATTTGCTAGAGGAAGTGTTCTGAAAAGGGAGACCATTGAGGTCTCAACCTATGGTGGTTTACGGAAGGAGTTCTCTATCTTTGGCTACAACTCTGAATCTGGGTATTGCTGACTCTAACTCTAGGCTTAGGCATCAGGTTTAGGCTGTGGCTCAAGCTCGCTTAATTTATCTTTGAAGGTTGTAGATGGCCATGAATTCCCCCCTGTCAGATACAATGTAAGAAGATAAAGAAAACTCAATTGCAAGACTTCTCAATACTCAAGAACAAATTCTGTGATATGAGGCAAATATCTTCTTGTTTGTTGAAGCCCATTTCCAAGAAGCGATCCATCCAGGGTGAATCTTTGTTCTTGAAAGAGGCTTGTTTTTGAAGCATTTGTTTGAATGATGAATATTTCTATGACAATGCTCACATGGGTGAAGATCAAAACAATGATCTTTCACATGGCCAACTCTGGTCCAATGTTGGCATTTGACAATTTGTTGTTGTGGAGGAGGAACAGGAATAGGTGAAGATGAACCGTCATGAAGAAGCCCAACACTTCAAAACTTAAGGGGTTTAGAATAGTATGGAATATGAAATGACACCTCCTTGTCATATCCAAGACCGGTTCTGTGCTTGTTGCTGATAAGCTCTTCCCAAGGTCTCATGATGGGCTTGGGAAGTGCAGGCTGAATTTCTGCATTTGCATGCAAATCTGTTCCTAAGATTGGCCTAATGATCTAATCAATTTTTGGTTGCTGATGGAAGTCAACTTCAGACTCAAATAGAGGATTGTTTTGAACAAAAACGAGTTCAGAATGATGAATTTTCTGTTGTAACTCATCTCGCTGAAGCTGTGATTTACGCTGCAAAAATTTGATCTTTTTGTGTGCATCTTGTAGACAAATTTGAATATCAACAAGAGTGGCTTTGCTGATTTTGACTGTGTCGTTAGCAGAACAGAGTATCAGAATTTTCACCAACTCTAATACTGTATTAGTTCTGGTCTTTTTTATTGAACAAATAAGGTGAATCTCACAGGTAATGGAATAATACTCTTTGTAAACTTGCACCAAACAACCAATGTGCAATAGCTCTTTAAGGCAAAGAATACTAATGACTTATCTCCTCCACAAAGGTTTGTTTTTATATGAAGTGCAGAATTTTTTTTTCTAAAAAAGAAAAATCAAACTTTCTATTAAGATCATAGAAGGTTACATAGTATATGCCCTTGGCATTCAAAAACTGCATGTTTCCCTTAAGCCATAGGAGGAAGAAAAAAGCATGGAGTTGCAGCTGTATGGAAGACAGTGTTACTGTTTCCACTAGCCTTGTCAAACGTTTCCACAATATATTTGCCTATGTCGACCCCCGAGCTTCCCTTTAAGGGCAAAAACAACCCTAAACAGGAGTCAAAAACCAGCCTTTTGCAGTGTTTTATACCAAAAAAACATCTGGGCAGTAGGCACCATTCCAGATGTACAGAGTTTATGAAATAGACAAAAAACTCCTATGTTATCTCCCGGATCTCCTCTTACGAGGAAAACAATTCGAAACAGAGATAAGTGGAGTTATAAGTATAAAGCAAGTCTGTATTAACATTTACAAGTATAGTCTGTAACAGAAGGAAAAAACAAAAACAAAAATAAAGACAGATTTGATTTTCATTCAGTGAGCGAAAGGAGGCTGTTCCAGGATCCGAACCAAATAGGTGTTGAGTGGACTCGAAACTAGTTTTGCACAGGAAACACCAACCCGGCGCTATCTTGCCTCTTTTTTGCAGATTTTTCCAGGAGGGTACTTGGTTCTGTAAAATGCACCACAAGAAGAGCCTCGATTTTGTAGGTGCTTTGAGTTCCAACATAGGCTTAAACCACCATTTCAGCTCAACCCACCCTTTCTATGACGTTAACCATTTGTATCCAGATTTCGGTGCATACTAGCTAGTGGGAGAGTGAACCCAACGCAGCTCGTCCGGACTCTCCTGGATTCGAACATTTGTTCTATGAAGCTCACTCATATATCCTTGCCATTCTACACTCCATTTGTCTTCAAAATGTAGGGCCTCCCTTGATATCCATGCTTGTCTCCAGATGGTTGACTGGCTTACCTGCTCAATCTGACTCAGAGTGCGAAAACCTCTGTTTTCAAGGTGTTCGAGCAAATCTCTGGAGAGTGCAAAACCCCTGTTGCACCCTACCCACGGGTCCTGTCCGAGCCTGACCTGTTCATCATTCCCTACATGCCACGCCAATCCTTGTTCAATGGTCCTGATAGAGGCCAGCGTGGCTTTCCAAACGATCGAAGTGTTTTGCACTTTCTTTGCAGGGAGGCGCAACCATGCGTCCATTGGCATAGGGTCAATGTACTTCCTTTTTATCACAGATGTCCATAAGTTCTCTAGGGTGATAAGCCTCCATCCCAGTTTTGCCACCAGAGAGGGGGTGAAGGACAAGAGCTCCTTTATTCCCCATCCTCCCCAAGCCTTTGGTCTCGCTACTTCCTCCCATGTCACCCACAGCATTACAGGTTCAACCTTTGAGCCTACCCATATGAACTTGCTACAAAGTTTATTTATTTTTGAGAGAATACCTTTCGGGATCCAAGATAAGGCAACCCAATACACAGGTATAGCCATTGCAATTGATTTGATCAGCACAAGCCTCCCTGCCCTAGACAACCATTTGAAACTCCAGTGCTTCATTTTGGTCTCAATTTTTGCCACAAGCCAGTGCCAGTCATGGTTTTTGTAAGTGTCTGGCTTTAGGTAGAAGCCCAGGTACTTGAAACTATCATAGAGAGATTTAACTTCAAACGGGAGCACATATGATATTCTATCCACTTTGGCCCGTGAAAACCCTTACAAGGTTATGGAGGATTTGTGGCTATTGATGCTTACTCTTGTCGCCTTGAGGAAGAGATCAAGCACTGATTTAATTCGTCTGATGTATTCACTGCTTCCATTACTGAACATAATGATATCATCTACGAAGAGTAGATGGGTAATGGATAGGTTGACAACTACTTCAATACCTTTCAATTCGCCTCTCCTTTTTGCATCAATGAAGTGCATAAAATACACCGACAATTCTATTTTATTCATGAAGACAACTCTATAAGCAACAATGGTGCAACTATATATCTCAAAGTTCACCCATATAATTCAACTCATCTTCAATGCACATATAAAAGAGACCAAACACATAACTTGATTGTTCAATGCGCACATATGTAAACCATTTTGACCCCAACACATATATAACTTCAACATGCAGATATTCAAAGCAAATATATAAAGCCAAGGCATATGGAGAGCACGAACAACATGCAATATATTCAACGCTAGAATTAGGCACAGACTTCAACAGTCAACCAATTCAACATGAGTATAACTCCAATGCAACACAAATGAATCAATGCACCAAATATATAGCATATACCCATCTCATAAATATATCATGGCTCCAACACATAGAGAGAAACCGACCAACGTGCAACCATATGGATATGAAAACACCAAGGCATATAACAATAAAATGCACATATAAACTTCAACCAACGCTAATGCACATACCAGAAGTTCATACCAGAACGGATGGACTCAATGGTTTAGTCAATGATTAAAACATATGATGCTTCAATTCAGATCTCAAGATTGCTCAACGCATGAAGAGCACCGTTCAATGCAGGTTCCAAACGGGTATGGTCTCAATCAATCAATGCAGGATTAATTAATGCACATATAACACTAGCCATACCAGCAGCCACACCAAATGCATCATACGCACCAAGCCAACCATACAGAACAAACCAGTGTACAATCTAAAACGAGCCTACCAAACTAGTTCACCAACGTACCATTCCAACACACTATGACTGAAACATAGTTATCTGAACCGGACTGGTCATTGAACCGGTAGACCCTTTGTAATATTTTAAATTAGGAAAGACAGTAATATTGAACACAAAACTGGAATGTACAACAAACATTAATACAAACACATGAGCAAATCATAGATCCATTATATTATGTATCACAACAACAAATATACAATATGTTGAGGAACAAATCACTCAAACTAGGCAAACAAGCCTCCAATGCCCAAATACACTAGAATCCCAAATGATGCTGCTACATAGAAATGCTGGAGTACATGACAGCGCAGTCCCAGTGAGGGTTATTGCAATTGGAAAATGGAAACAAGTGGATCTACTGTTATGATGCTCAAAAGGAGCTGAAAATGGAGAACTAGTCTCTCAAACATAATCCCAAGATAACCCGGAAAGGGTTTCTTGAAATATACAAGATGCAAAAAGTGCAGACTGCAACTCTATGGTTGAATCATGCTGTATCACTGGAGCTTTGCTGAAATAAGGCTGAAATAACAAAGATATGGCTATATCTTCTCCTCCCTAGCTTTCCAGGTGAAACGCTGCTCCCCTCACTAGGAAACTAGCTCATAAGCAAGGTTTCTCAACCCTCCACTGCAACACCCTGCAAAATAGCGCAGTTCTTCAAGGAGACTACACTGTGGTTGAAGGTGACTGCTTGGCCCAATGCCGGATGGTGGAAATGATGCTCATAATAGCTCTCCTGAGTGGGCACTCGAAGTCCACCGAGGTAGAGTGTGGTATTCCCGCTTGGAAATGCCCTTGTACTAAACAATACAGCAAACTCTGCTAAACAGCTGAAGCATGCAAGAATTCCTGAGACCCAAACATAAACAATATTCTGAATGCCTCTCATGGCTGCCATCCCTTTCCTTATATGTTTGGTGAGCTTCCTCACCCTTGGCCCCACTCATTTATGATGTTACTTCCATGCAAAGACAACTCTTCTAAAACTGCGCTGTCCCCACTAGCTCCACTCTCTCCTATGGCAGCGCTGTTGATTTGGTCAATCTTGACCCAGTCTATGTTGGGTGTGGAGCTTGATTTTCATCCTGATTCAGAGATCCTTGTTTTAGCCGGATGTATACCCCAAGAAAACTGTACACCCCTGCAGCGGGGGGGTGCGCGGGGGACTTGTACCCCCCGTGGGGTTCGGGGGCAAGCGGTCCCCCGGCGGGGGTTTCGGGGGCAGTGCCCCCGAAGCTAAAAACATATGTAAAATTGCCTTGTAAAAGTATAGTAATTTTTAGTCAATCTGGGCCGTTCATTAGGCGGATGATATGACAGTAGAAGTTATGTTTAGTTCACGATGTATCATTGGAGCTCTGCTGAAATAAGGTTGAAATAACAAAGATATGGCTGTATCTTCTCCTCCCTAGCTTTCTAGGTGAAATGCTGCTCCCCTCACTAGGAAACTAGCTCATAAACAGGGTTTCTCAACCTCCATTGCAACACCCTGCAAAATAACACAGTTCCTCAAGGAGACTGCGTTGTCGCTGAAGGTGACTGCTTGGCCCAATGCCAGATGGTAGAAATGATGCTCATAATAGCTCTCCTGAGTGGGCACTCGAAGTCCCCTTGTACTAAACAGTACAACAAACTCCGCTAAACAACTGAAGCATGCAAGAAGTCATAAGACCCAAACATAAACAATATTCTGAATGCCTCTCATGGCTGCCATCCCTTTCCTTATATGCTTGGTGAACTTCCTCACCCTTAGCCCCACTCATTTATGATGTTACTTCCATGCAAAGACTCCTCCTCCAAAACTGCGCTGTCCCCATTAGCTCCACTCTCTCCTATGGCAACGCTGTTGATTTGGTCAATCTTGACCCAGTCTACATGCATTGCTCCCTTTCTTACCAAAGGTTGCTTTATTTTGGCTAGCTAAACTGATCCACATCCATACTAGAGGTGGTTTATTCCTACTAAAGAGATTTAAGGGTCTCTTTACCCCACTTATTCCTCTAAGCTATGAATAGAAGCAACATATAATATTACAACTAGCTAAAAGCTAATTGGGAATATTACAGTCCTCCCCTCCCAAATGTTGCTTGTCCTCAAGCAACAGTAAAGAAGGATGCTGCAAAATCTTCTCTCCTTCCCAAGTGGCATCCTCATCAGGTAGATTCCTCCATCGAATCAGATACTCTCTAATCACCCTATTTCTTAGTTGCCTCTCCCGAGTATCCAAGATGGCCTCCGATTGTAAAACCAAATGGCCTTCATCATCAATAGGTGGGAGATCCATGGTGGCAACCACATGTTGTCCAATGGCCTTCTTGAGGCACGAGGCATGAAAAATGTTATGGATTTTACTTCCAATGGGAAGCTCCAACTCATATGCTACTTCCCCAACACAACAGATCACCCTGTATGGCGCATAGAACCGAGGCTTAAGCTTCTCAGCCCCTTCTCCTTTAGTGTAGACTGTCTATATGGCTAAAGAAGAAGATAGACCAAATCATCAACCTCAAACTGCCTCTCTATCCGACCACGATCTGCATATAACTTCTGTTGGTTTTGTGCTGTAGCAATGTTGTCCTTGAGGGCTCGGATTATATCCTGACTCTCCTGAATCCACTCCTTTGCTCTAGGAGCTTTGCTTGCCCCAAACATCACATCAACAAATGATAGAGCATCATACCCATAAAGAGCTCGAAATGGGGTCATGCCAGTGGACATGTGAAAGGTTGTGTTGTAGCAATACTTCCCCAAATGGAGCTTGCGCATCCATGCCCTTTGTTGCCTCGAAACATAGTTTTGCAAGTAGCCTTCCAGCCACTTGTTTACCATCTCTGTCTGTCCATCGGTTTATGGGTGATAGTTGGTACTCGGTGTCAACTCAGTACCCACTAACCGAAAAAGCTCTTGCCAAAAGCCACCCATAAAGCGGCTCACTGACTATGGTCTTTGAAGACCATGGAGTCTAAAGACATCTCTAAAGAAGAGCTCGAGTACCTGTGAAGCAGTATATCTTGCAGAAATAGCAAAGAAATGTGAATACTTTGTTAGTCGATCAACAACTACAAAGATACAATCCTTACTCTGAACCATAGGTAGACCGGTGAAGAATTCCATGGAAATACTCTCCCAGTTTCCATCCGGAATAGCGAGTGGCTGCAACAATCCTGCGGGATGGTTTTGCTCCCCTTTGTTCTGCTGGCGAACTACGCACTCCTTGATGTGTTGGAGTACATCCTCCTTGAGACCCTTCCATGAGAATCTCTCTCGAATAGCTCGATATGTCTTGGTGAATCCTTGATTCCCGAAAAGTGGGGAATCATGTGATGCCTGCAAAATCATCTTCTTGAGTCTAGAATCTCTAGCCAAGAAGACCCAGTCTCGGTACTGGATGACCTCATCCATCACTCTATACCTCTCATCAGTCACTTGTCCATCTAGGATCTCACATGCAAAGCGATCTTTGGAATACTCCACTAGCAACTGGGCCTTCCAATCTGTATCCATGCTCATTAAGGACAACGCTGCTGGCCTTCGAGATAGAGCATCTACCACTACATTGTTCTTCCCCTTGATATATTCAATGTCAAAGTCATAGGCTTGGATCTTGCTCACCCATTTCTGTTGCCTCTTCTGCAGCTGTTTTCGCTCAAGAAAGAATTGAAGACTATTGTGATCAGTCTTCACTTGGAATCTGTTACCCACCAAATATTGCCGGAACTTGGCTAAGGCATGCATGATAGCCAACATCTCCTTATCATATATCGGATACAATCTCTCATGTAGCAGCAGCGTCCGATTCTCAAAAGCTATGGGGTGTACCCCTTGCATCAATATTGTTCCAATGCCCTCTCCTGAAGCATCACATTTCAACACAAAGGGCTGGGTGAAATCTGGTAGAACCAATACTCATCACCTCCTTGAGCCTATCAAAGGCTCTCTGTGCCGTGGCTGTCCAATTGAAAGCTCCCTTCTTAGTCAAATCTGTGAGGGGAGCTGCTAGTTGAGAGAACCTTTTAACAAACTTTCGGTAGTAGGCGCATATGCCTACAAACCCTCGAAGTTCTGTGACATTCTTTGGCTCGGGCCAATCTCTAATAGCACAGATCTTCTCTTCATGAACTCTCACTCCATCTACTCCAATGATGTGGTCCAAATAGAGCATCTCTGTGAGTCCAAACTCACACTTGGAGAGCTTAGCATAGAATTGCTGCTCCTTAAGAATGCATAATACTGTCTCAATATGCTGTAGATGCTCCTCCCATGTGCGACTGCAAATAAGAATGTCATCAAAGAAAACCAATACAAACTTCCTCAAGTGACCATGAAAAATGTGGTTCATGCAAGACTAGAATGTTGTTGGAGCATTGGTTAGCCCAAAAGGCATCACCAAGAACTCAACGTGGCCATATTGGCATCTAAATGCCGTCTTGGGAATATCTTGGTCCCTCACTTTGATTTGATTATACCCTGATTTCAAATCAATCTTAGAAAAATACTTGGATCCTCTTAGCTCATCCATCAATTCATCGATCCTGGGGATTGGATACCTGTTCTTCATTGTCTTTTTGTTCAAGGCCCTATAGTCAATGCACATCCTTAATGTGCTATCATTTTTCTTCACCAAAACCACTGAAGAAGCAAAAGGACTGGTGCTAGGTCAGATGTGTCCTAAAGCCAAAAGCTCATGAATGGATTTTTCGATCTCATTCCTGTAGGCTTTGGGATGCCTATAGGGTGTGGTGATCACTGCTTGGATCCCCTGCTCCAACTCAATAATGTGCTCAAACCCTCTGTCAGGGGGTCTTCCTGGTGGAATATCTCCAAATACTGTAGAATAATGGTCCAAAATAGACTATACATCTGGGTGTACTGGTGCATCTTTGCCCCCTGCTTCTGACATACACAGTTCTACTACCCACTCTATGTCCCCTCTGCGCAAATCAACCTCCATCCTGTGTGCTGAGACAATCTGGGGTGGATAGGTGTGTATGCCCTTGATTTTCTGAATCTTACCACTCCCTTTCTCTATCCATTCCATCTCCAAGGTTTTCCAATCTGTGGTAACCTTCCCTAAGGTGATTAACCATTGGACACCCAATATCACATTGGTGTCTCGAACATCAACCACAAAGAAGTGGTCTGTCAATGTGTAGGTTCCCATTGTGATGGTTAATGCCAGAACATATTTGGCACACTACATGGTTCTAGCTCATGGAACCAAAACTGAGAAGCCCTCAAAGTCTTCTATGGGAATGCCCCTCCTCTGCACCAACTAAGTATCAATAAAGTTATGGGCTGCCCCACTGTCTATCAATACTGATACTCTCTGTCCCTGAATAGTGCCTCCAACTCTCAATGTTAGATACTTCGGAACTCCTCGCAACGCTGCAAGGGTCCCTCCCATTGGGGCAAATGCTCCCACCACACCTCCTGCTGGTTGTGCACCCTCTCCTGATGCTACAACGTTGGTATCCTTCTCCTCATCAGAGAATATCTCAATACAATGTGCCTTTCCTGCAACACATTGGTGGCCTGGTACTCATGGCACCTGACAAGTGAAACAAAGTTTCCTTCTCTTTAGATCTCCCCGGACATCATCATCAAGAGATTTCTTCTCATGATTCTCCTTTGTTTGAGAAGAGAGCTTTTACTGAAAAGGGGCTTTTGGTTTGGGTAAAGCATACTGTAGGTCTCTGGCCCTCTCCATAGCTTCTTGGAGCGTAGTTGGTCTAGTGGATTCCACCAACCCATGCAATGGTTCAACCAACCCATCAATGAACATGCAAACTCTCCTAGCCATAGTCAGGTCAGACACCATGACTGAAAGCTTTAGAAATTCAGAGATATAAGTCTTTGGATCTCCTGTTTGCTTGAGCTTGGTTAGCTCCACAAAATGTGCTTTCGGATTCCTGGGATCAAATCTCTCCACCAACCTCCGGGTGAAGTCTGCATAAGAAGTGACACTAGCATGCCCAAGTGGAGATAGGCCATGAAACCACCATTCATGTGCTTCACCTTCTAGGTGCAGTGCTGCTATCTTGATGGCCTCCATTTTTGAAACTCTGTTTAGTTGGAAATATGTATCCAACTTCTCTACCCAAGCCTTAGCTGTGCACTTGGGTGATCCATCATAAGAGGGCAAAAAGAACCTGCCCATAGTATGCTGTAGATCTTGGTTTTGCATGTACCCTCCACTTTTATGGTGATGGTGGGATCTTCTACCATCCTTGATCCGACAAAACTCCTAGAAGTTAAAATGTTCCTTGAACCTCTGAGATTGAGATTCATATTCTAAGAAATAATCACCAAGGGTTTCTTCTCTTAATGGCCCTCCCACCTCACTTCCCAATGATAGGAATGTGGGCATAGTGGAGCGTTGTGAGGGAGGCTGTTCTGCTAGTTGCTCACACCATAAATGTGAAGTGCCGAAACTTTGTCCATGATGAAACCCTTTAGGGGATTCCTTCTGCCTTTCTAATCTCATCTCCTTGATATCTTTAGCAATGTCCTGCATGGTTTGAAGAAGTTTTGGGATCTGTCTTTCCTCCATTGCTATAGATATATTGCCCCACAAGCTGAGCCAAGATTATGCTCTGATACCACTATAATATTCCAAATTAAGAAAGACAGTAATATTGAACACACAACTGGAATGTACAACAAACATTAATACAAACACATGAGCAAATCATAGATCCATTATATTACGTATCACAGCAGAAAAATATACAATATGTTGAGGAACAAATCACTCAAACTAGGCAAACAAGCCTCCAATGCCCAAATATACTAGGATCTCAAATGATGCTGCTACATAGAAATGCTGGAGTACATGACAGTGCAGTCCCAGTGAGGGTTACTGCAACTGGAAAATGGAAACAAGTGGATCTACTGTTATGATGCTCAAAAGGCGTTGAAAATGGAGAACTAGTCTCTCAAACACAATCCCAAGATAACCTAGAAAGGGTTTCTTGAAATACACAAGATGCAAAAAGTGCAGACTGCAACTCTATGGTTGAATGATGCTGTATCACTGGAGCTTTGGTGAAATAAGGCTAAAATAACAAAGATATGGCTATATCTTCTCCTCCCTAGCTTTCCAGGTGAAACGCTGCTCCCCTCACTAGGAAACTAGCTCATAAGCAAGGTTTCTCAACCCTCCACTGCAACACCCTGCAAAATAGCGCAGTTCTTCAAGGAGACTACACTGTGGTTGAAGGTGACTGCTTGGCCCAATGCCGGATGGTGGAAATGATGCTCATAATAGCTCTCCTGAGTGGGCACTCGAAGTTCACCGAGGTAGAGTGTGGTATTCCCGCTTGGAAATGCCCTTGTACTAAACAATACAGCAAACTCCGCTAAACAGCTCAAGCATGCAAGAATTCCTGAGACCCAAACATAAACAATATTCTGAATGCCTCTCATGGCTGCCATCCCTTTCCTTATATGTTTGGTGAGCTTCCTCACCCTTGGCCCCACTCATTTATGATGTTACTTCCATGCAAAGACAACTCTTCTAAAACTGCGCTGTCCCCACTAGCTCCACTCTCTCCTATGGCAGCGCTGTTGATTTGGTCAATCTTGACCCAGTCTATGTTGGGTGTGGAGCCTGATTTTCATCCTGATTCAGAGATCCTTGTCTTAGCCGGATGTATACCCCAGGAAAACTGTACACCCCTGTAGCGGGGGGGTGCGCGGGGGACTTGTACCCCCCGTGGGGTCCGGGGGCAAGCGGTCCCCCGGCGGGGGTTTCGGGGGCAGCACCCCCGAAGCTAAAAACAGATGTAAAATTGCCTTGTAAAAGTATAGTAATTTTTAGTCAATCTGGGCCGTTCATTAGGCAGATGATATGACGGTAGAAGTTATGTTTAGTTTAGGGTTTTTTGCCCTAGAAGGAAACCCCTCGCTTTGTATGAGGGTATTGTATTGCGGCTGTGTATTGTATGAGTATTCTTAGAGCGAGAAATAGATAGGGAGACTGTGAGAGAGAATAGAGGATATTACAGCGGATCTGCTGTAGGTTGTCTCTTCATTTTGCAGGATAATATAAAGGAAGGATTGACTGTTCGGGGCGGACGTAGCCCAAACTGGGTGAACCACGTACATTTGTGTCTCTCTGGTGTTATGTGTTTTCTGTGCTTCTGTTTTCCGCATATTTTATTTGTTGCATTTCTCTGTAATATATAATTTTCTAACAATTGGTATCAGAGCCGAAGGTCTATTTGGCTGATAAACTTGTAGGAAAGAAGAGTTCCTGGTTCGAGTGGGAGAAATGGCGGAAGATGGTAAGTTTAGAGTCGAGAAATTTAACGGCCAAAACTTCCCGCTGTGGAAGATGCAAATGGAAGATTATCTGTATCAGAAAGATCTGTACCTACAATTGAGCAGAAAAACAAAGAAGCCGACGACTATGACAAACGCAGAATGGGAGATTCTCGATAGAAAGGCACTTGGAACAATACAGTTGTGCCTCACGACGTCGGTAGCCTTCAATATTTCGAAAGAAACAACAACAGAGGGTTTGATTAAGACATTGGCAAAACTACATGAAAAACCCTCGGCCTCAAACAAGGTATTTCTTATGAAACGTTTATTTAATATGAAGATGTTGGAAGGTGGATCTGTTGCAGACCATTTAAATGATTTTAATACAGTTATCAGTTAGTTAAGTTTTGTAGGGGTAAAATTTGATGATGAAGTTAGGGCTCTTTTATTTTTGTGCTCATTGCCATAAAGTTGGAATGGTTTAGTTATGGCCATTAGTAACTCTGTTTTGGATCTAGTACTTTAAAATTTGATGATGTTGTCAGTGCTATCCTTAGCGAGGAAATGCGACGGAAAAGCTTCGGTGAGACATCGGATAATGCTTTGAGTGCAGAGTCTAGGGGAAGAAGAATGGAAAGAGGAAAGAGCTCGAGATATCACAGTAAATCAAGGAAAGACAGATCCAAGTCCAGATAGTGTGTTGGAAATGCGGAAAGAAAGGACACTTAAAGAAAGACTGTAGATCTCGGAAGGGAAAAGAAAGAGACACACAACAAGAAAACAATCGTGAAGCAAATGTGACATATGATGTGTTACAAGATGCTTTGATTCTTTCTTTTGAAAATGTTACTGATTCCTGGGTGGTAGATTCAGGGGCTTCATTCCATGCCACACTTAATAAGAAATATTTTCATGACTATGTTCAAGGAGATTTTGGACAAGTCCGTTTGGGTGATGATAAACCCTGTAAAATTGTTGGAATGGGTAAGGTTCTTGTAAAACTGCAGAATGGAAACCAATGGCTATTAAAGGAGGTAAGGCATGTTCCAGATCTAAAGAAAATCTGATTTCAACAAGGCAGTTAGGCGGTGAAGGTTGTGTAACAACTTTCACAGATAAAACTTGGAAGGTCACCAAAGGAGCCCTAGTAATAGCAAAAGGAGAAAAGGTTGGTACATTGTATTTAGACATCGGGTAATGCTTTGAGTGCAGAGTCTAGGGGAAGAAGAATGGAAAGAGGAAAGAGCTCGAGATATCACAGTAAATCAAGGAAAGGCAGATCCAAGTCCAGATAGTGTGTTGGAAATGCGGAAAGAAAGGACACCTAAAGAAAGACTGTAGATCTCGGAAGGGAAAAAGAAAGAGACGCACAACAAGAAAACAATCATGAAGCAAATGTGACATGTGATGTGTTACAAGATGCTTTGATTCTTTCTTTTGAAAAATGTTATTGATTCCTGGGTGGTAGATTCAAGGGCTTCATTCCATGCCACACTTGATAAGAAATATTTTCATGACTATGTTCAAGGAGATTTTGGACAAGTCGGTTTGGGTGATGATAAACCTCAGTAAAATTGTTGGAATGGGTAAGGTTCTTGTAAAACTAGCGAGAATGGAAACCAATGGGCTATTAAAGGAGGTAAGGCATGTTCCGGATCGAAGAAAAAATCTGATTTCAACGAGGCTGGTTGAGGCGGTGAAGGTTGTGTAACAACTTTCACGAGA
The DNA here is from genome assembly GCA_034641835.2 of Pinus albicaulis. Classification (NCBI taxonomy): domain Eukaryota; kingdom Viridiplantae; phylum Streptophyta; class Pinopsida; order Pinales; family Pinaceae; genus Pinus; species Pinus albicaulis. The sequence goes on along the minus strand of CM076576.1, from coordinate 16,981,316 downwards.
TAAAACTCTCGAAGGTCACCAAAGGAGCCCCTAGTAATAGCAAAAGGAGAAAAGGTTGGTACATTGTATTTATGCAATGGTATTTTCTAACTACGTTAATGCTTTAACTTCCAAAGGAGCGAGATGCAGCACTATGGCATCATAGGCTCGGACACATGAGTGACAAGGGGATGAAGATTCTTCACTCAAGAAATTTGTTGCCGGGTTTGAAGAATGTTGATTTGGATTTCTGTGAGAATTGCATTTATGGGAAAACATAGAGAGTCGGATTTCTCAAAGTTGGGAAAGAAAAGAAGAGCGAAAAATTAGAGCTTGTGCATACGAGATGTATGGGGACTTGCTCGGGTATCATCTCTTGGTGGCTCTTGTTATTATGTTACTTTTATTGATGATGCAACTAGAAAAACTTGGATTTATTGTATTCGAATAAATACGATGTATTTGATACTTTCAAGAAATGAAAAAGCTTTGGTTGAGATTGAGATAGGAAAGAAGTTGAAGTGTCTCGGATCGGACAATGGAGGTGAATGTGCAAGAGTTTGATAGACTTGTTCGAGCATGGAATTCGCGAGAGAGAAGACGAGTTCCAAGAACACCATAAGAAAATGGTGTGTCAAAAAAGAATGAACAGAACAATCATGGAGCATGCAAGTTGCATGAGATTGCATGTAGGATTGCCTTTACAGTTTTGGGTAGATGTCTGTAGATACTCGTCGTTTATCTAATAAACAAAGGGCCTTCAAGTTCCTTGGATGGTGGTATTCCGGAGGAAGCATGGACTGAGTAAAAGGTAAACTACTCTTTTTTAAAAGCCTTTTGGTTGTGAGGCCTTTGTCCATATTAATAAAAAAAATGGAACAAAGCTTGAGGTAAAATCAAAGAAATGTATCTTTATTGGATATGGTGTTAATGATTTTGGCTATCGCTTATATGATTATGAAAATCACAAAATCATTAGGAGCGAGAGATGTAATATTCAATGAAAAGGTCTTATATAAGAATCGGTGGCAGAGAAAAAAAGCAGGGAAAAAGAAAACAAAGAATACACAGTTCTTGATGAGATCACGAGAAAAAGTAAAGGTGCACGAAAATAATAACAATCAACAACCACAACAACAACAACCACCACAATAGCAACATGCACCTCAAACACACCGAAAGTGGTGTTAGAAGATCTACCGGGGTTAGTAGACCTCCCGAACGATACTCTCCTTCATTATATTATTTATTGTTAGTCGATTTTGGTGAACTCGAATGTTATGAAGAAGCAATGCGGGTTGAAAGGGGAAGAAGTGGGAGCTAGCCATGGAAGAAGAGATGGACTCTTTAATGCATAACCGGACATGGGACTTAGTCGAGTTGCTTGTAGGTAAAACTACATTGCGAGAATAAATGGGCTTTACTGGTTGAAGGAAGAAGATGGAGGAAAATAGAGATACAAAGCTAGACTTGTGGTGAAGGGGGTTTGCACAAAAGAAAGATATTGATTTTGATGAAATATTTTCTCTTCTTGTTAAGATGACTTCAATCAGAACTATTTTAAGTCTTGTAGTAGCGGAAGATTTACATCTTGAACAGTTAAATGTAAAGACAACATTTCTGCATGGAGATTTGGAGGAAGAGATCTATATGGAGCAACTAGAAGGATATGAGGTCAAAGGGAAAGAAAAATTAGTGTGCAAGTTAAAGAAGAGCTTGTATGGCTTAAAAGCGAGGCTCCAAGACAATGGTATCTAAAATTTGACAAGTTTATGTCTGAACAAGGTTATACTAGATGTCACTTTGATCATTGTGTTTATTTGAAAAAAGCAAAATGATGGCGACTATATTACTATGTTATTGTATGTAGATGACATGCTTGTTGCGAGGTCTAACATGCTGAAATAAATGTGCTCAAAAGAAAATTGGCAAATTCATTTGCAATGAAGGATTTGGGAGTCTGTAAAACAAATCCTTGGTATGAGAATAACTAGAGACGGGAAAAATCGCAAATTAACAACTGTCTCGGAAAGAGTACATACAAAAAGGTGTTGAAAATATTTAATATGCTAGAATGCAAAACCGGTTAGTACATCTTTTGCTAGCCATTTCAAACTTAGTAAGGAGATGTGCCCCAAGACCCTAACAAGAAATGGACTATATGTCTAAAGTTCCATATGCATCGGCGATTGGAAGCTTAATGTATGCAATGGTACGCATAAGGCACGATATTGTACATGCGAGTGGGAGTTGTAGAGGGTACATGAACAATCCAGGAAAAGGAACATTGGATGGCAGTGAAATGGATTCTCAAATATTTGAGAGGTACCACAAATCAAGCATTATGCTTTTGGTGGTTCAAACATTGCTCTACAAGGATATGTTGATGCGGATATGGCAGGTGACGAGAGATAACAAGAGGAGCACTACAAGATATGTATTTCATCGTAGGTGGTGTTAGCACCTTGTAATTAGCAAGATTGGCAAAAGTCCAAGCTGCAGGGGAGAACATTATTTCAACCACTTTGGGATTCTAGGATCTAGCCCTTTCCGAATCGGGAGAGGGATCTCTCCAATAAGTGCAAAGATGGATTTGTCTTTGAAGTCTTGGGTAATGATATTAGGCTAGTTATGAAGGCCGAGGGTTTTGTTTGTTTTTTGGATGGTTGAGCATTGATTCTTGTTTGAGGTGGAAAGGTCTAAGTGCAAAGAGTTTCAAAGGAGAGAAGTTGCAAGCAAATAGAACAAGCTTTGGCCGGGAAGATAGATAATTGTAGGGTTTTAGTCCATTGGGCTATGGAGTCATAATAGGATTTAATTGAAACAATCGGGTTCAAGAGTGGTCCATGGGGCAAGTCATCTATGTCTAAGGATCTCTTTAAAAGTTTGATTTATGGAATGAAATGAGACAAAAAAGAAGGTGAATTAAACGAGATGAAGAACAAAAGAAGCGACCCTAGGATACGGTAAGTACTTTGAAACTAGCCGACCTTTGATACACCACTTTCAATAGAAAACATTTTAAAACAAAGGGAAACTTGAAGGCAATTGTTGGAGGAGAAACTAACGGGACGGGCTCACCATAAATCTTCTCCTAGCTACTGCTTTACTTGGTTACTTTCAAGACAAACACAAAGATAACATAAAATGGCCTAAGATCCGGTAAGTACTTTGAAACTAGCTGACTTTTAACACATCACCATATCTTCCTTAGTTCATCTCTAGTTAACATATAGTGAAAATAACATCTAAGAACAATATTCGAACTAAAACAATAAGACGAGGGAATACGAGCATTCCTATGCTTAAATTGAATTAAATCATTCCTAAATAACACGATTTGGAAGAAAAACATGAAGATAAAGATTTTCGATCGGAGAAGGGTATTGATATACGATAGGTCCTAACTCTATGCATCGTTGTTCTTTATAAGAGAAGATGAACACGAGTGGAAACGAGAAATAAAACAACAATTCACAATAAAGAAATAACATCACCGTCGACATAGACAGGGATCCCATAAATCAGCTTGTATTGATGCTCCAAACCAATTACGACGTCAAGTCCAATGCTTTAGTTTAGCGCTCATCTACACTTCTCGGACTAACTTATCTATTACAAAGCGCGAGCTCAAGAGCCGGTGAACACTATTTACAATCGAAGTTTCCAGTTCAATTATATTTCAAAAGTTCGGCAACTAACTCAACCAACCCCTCCCTCATCTTCTTACGTAGTATTTATAGAAGAATGAGGAAGTGAGATTTCGATAAAAGATCTCCAAGATAATTAATACGAGACTTGATGGCTTCTCGGCCTTTGGGGGGCTCGATGAAGAAGCTTACATAGATGTCCTTTGTATTAAATAATTTACATTAAGATTTAAGCTCGGTGGGAGCTCTTTTTGACTTTTGAGACTCTCTTGTTATGTTGAAGTAACTCTCTTGATATTTTGTCATTAAGTTTATTTGCGAGAATTATCTTCTCTGGGTACTTCGAGGCAAATACTGATCTTGATCAACTAACCCATTACACCATTCTTTTGGTCATCTAACCTACTATTATTAGATGAACCCAAGTACACCATGTAAGACCAATTTTACCCCAAGTAAAATTGCTTTCACCACATAAAATAACTTATTTGGTCATATTTAACCCAATACAAGAAATTAATTAAATAAATCCTTATTTATTTAATTATTTCCTAAGAACAAGTTATTTAAATCATTATTTAAATAATATTCTTAGTTAAATTTGACTAAATCATCCATAAATAATTAAATAAACCATTATTTATTTAATTATATTCCCATCATTCCCCCTAAAATGATAAATAAATCATTTATTTATTTATTATTTATAAATAAAGGAATTGACCCAAGTCAAGAATTCTTTTCCCTCCAACAAATATAATAAAATATTCCTAAAAAAGGTGCTTCTAGAATTCGATTAATAATATTTTATTCATGCATGAGTTCTAGACCGCCCCAATATTTTGTTATAAATAGGGGGGTTTTCCCCATTCATTAGTCACCTTCATTGCATTAGATCACTCGGATCTACTCTTGGTCACCATTTTTCCATTTTGCTTTGTGAACTCCCATTGAGTTTTATGTTTGTTTTTTTACATCCATAAGAGAGAAAATGTTAGATCCGAAACACTAAGGACTTTCAAGAACCCATCCCACCGAGGAGAGCATCTGGAAGACACCTTTCTTGTTTTCCTCTCGGGTGCCCCCATTCTTTAATATAATACAAAATTCTTTCAAATACATTCTTCTTGTCTTGTCCATTGGATTTATGGAGCCATATTATATTTTATCCGTTGTCTAATGTCTTTTGTGCTTAGATACGAATTTGTACGACGAACTTAAAGATATTTTACTGACCATAATTGATGTTAGGGCTATTTGTTATGCGTAGCTAAAGTGATTTTTTACGACGAAAGATTCATACTAACAATTGGCGACTCCACATGGGTTTTATTTTACGACCATTGTCGTTTTATCTATTCACCTCGATATCCGATTGCTTTCTGGACCCTAGGATTTCTCTTCGGTTTTCTATTTTTTCCTATTTTTATGGTGCTTTCCACCTCTAAAACCCTCAAACGTCAAATTTTTAACTCCCGTGTGTTTTTGTGGCCATATTGCGCGAGTGACCGACATCGCCGTGACCGAGACGACATTTTTTTTACCGAGACACGCTTTGAGAGTGCGGAAGTACGGGGTCGCACTTTTGGCACAAAAAGTGTGTGCCTGGAAAGCTTCGGGTCGCGGAAAACGGCGCAAAGGAAAGTGCGACCTCCGAGCGAAAAACGGGTCAAAGTCAAAACTGTACCGGGTCTCAGGGAAATTTTCTAAAATTTTTTCCGGGGTTTCGTACGAACCTCGTCGGGGTTGTCGACCTGCTCATCGCTTTGTTTTGAGACCTATTCTTGCTCCGTTTTACTCAACTAGTGGGAATCTAGCCCCCAAGGCTTTCGGTGCCTCCACTTTTTGTGGGAGAGTTTTCTTTGTTTCGAAGTTTGAATTTCGAGTTTCAACCTTTTTTCTTTACGATACGGTACTCTTTTCGGATCCCTACGGATCGACTCTTCTCCCTTTCAAAACACCTCATAGTTTTGTTTGGGTTCATTTCAAGGGCCACCTCCTTGTCCATTCTATTTTTTAGTTCGATCTCCTCTTTTTTAACAACAACCTTGCCTCTTGCCTCTTTTCACTGTTTTCTCGCACCTCTTTCGTGATTTCTCCTTAGATCCTCTGTTCCTCCCGACTTTAGATCTATTGGCCTCTTTTAGTGTGTTTTGATTAGATTTTTTCCCTCTTATAGACTAGTTTTGAGAGACCGCCTCCTTGGGTTAGATTGATGCATTGTTAGGCACACTCCGTTATTTTAGTCTTATTTACTATTCTCTGTAGATTTATTTTCGGTTACGCAACACACTTTTTATTTTATTCTCAAAATGTACGGGTTTAAAAATTAAAATTAACACACGCTACACCTTTGACCCTAAGTGAAGAAGAGTGCGGTTAACACCGCGACTTTAAAATCAATTGACACCGCACCTCTCTGCCCTTGTTTCAACATTGTGCTACTGCTTGATCTCTGCCAGCTGCCTTTGTCGATTTTTCTTCTTCCGAGTCATCCTTGTGCCTCCAAAGGCGTTTATCTCGGAGACTTCTTAGCCTTCACCCTCGGTTTCCGGTTGATCAACTTGCTCCTTCCCGTTGTCGTCGAGTTAGTCCTCCCCCGTCTTCGATTCTTTGGTTTCTTCCCCTGCTTCGGTTCTCCCCCTGTTACCTCCACCCATGTACGGTCCGGGCCCTAATGCTAGTGGCCACCCGGCCCTGTCGTTTGGGGCGTTACTAGCGGAGATCGCCACGGGGAACTACCTCGGCGCTCCCTTGCTCCCCTTCATGGCGAGGCCCTCGGTCTCACGATTTCAATCGGTTGATCAATGATCCTTATCCGCCACGATGTTGGTTGGCACATTATGCCAACCAAGCTCCCCCTCCAAACATTCCCAAGCTTGAAGGCCTTCTGGAGAAGATCCCTCCAACCATATCCGATCTTTCCACATCCGGTGTTCATCCCATTCCATTATTGATGATTCCATCGGTCTTAGATTGTTCCAACTTACGCTTACGGGCGCAACTTCTAAGTGGTATATTGATCATCCCACTTGCTTCATACCACCTTTTCGACTCTGCACGGGCTTTTTATCTTACTTCCAACTTCCCTTTCGTTATGACACTGGTATCGAACTATTTCTTTCCGTCAATCATCTCGCGACCGCCTATTCGATCATGTCCGGGAATGGCGGCGAAGAAAGAGCCTATGTCAATCTCCTACCTTTCGAAAACTGTGTCTACTGGACCGGTTCTCGGATCTCTCTTGCCACCTATCGGGAAAGATGTCGCATCGCATTTTCCTCAAACCGAAGAAAAGCTGCCCTCCAAAATGGCGTTAAAATATGACACGATCTACGCTCGGACGGGGTTATGTTTATGCGCGTTCTTTCGAGCCTCCCCTAGACCCGTGTGCCCATGCACGGGGCACCTCATCTTCGCTAATAGTATCGTTGGAGCTATCTCTCATCCATCCGCTCAACCTCCCATGAGCTATCGTTTCCTGCTGAGGGAAGGGGCACCACTTCTGCACTTCTCCCTCCGTAGCACCTAGGATCACGGCATGCCTCCTCTTTGCCCAACGTTACCCAACCTCGTTATCATCCATATCCACGACTGGTGCTCCAACTCCTACAACATTAGCACTCCCGCCTCTCCATATCTTCTCAACGCAATGTGACCACCACCCCCTCGGGCGGGTGTATGCACAGCAAAGTCGCGATCAATCCTTTCCGCAGTCCCAAGCTCCGTGGCTACTCCCAACCACCTCACGGACCGATACCCACTCAACCTCGTGCATCCGGGTACCTCCGGTTACCGGATCCTCATGATGAACTTTGACCAACCTATAACCATGCGCCTAACCTTTCACACTTGGGTTCCGTTTGTACCCCCAACCTCCTGCTCCATCTGTCCCCGAGTTCCCTTCGGTTCTTGCGGAGCCTCTTTCGACAACTTATGGTCCTTGCATATCCCCTCGCCCAAAGCCGAGGTTCATACCAAGATTCCTAAGGGACCCTTACGCCGAAATGCGTTTCCGGCCAGAGTGCGCCCACTCGCTTAGCATAGTAGATGAGCTGGCCCTCTTTTGTTGCCATTTCAACGTTGGAACTCCTCCGATTGTGCCCCTCCCAAAAGAAAAGCTCTACCATGCTCGCCCGAGCACCGTAGATCAATGAGATGACCAATTGATTGTTTTCGATGCCCATTGATCGAGTCTCCTCCTCTTTCCTGCTTCCGTAGCTTTCCAAATCTCGGTCAAAATCCGGAATGCTAACATTTCCGTTGCATCATTGATGAGGGGCATCCACATGTGATGTCGTCATTTCGTGTTTGAAACAACTCGGATCTCCCCAGGTTGGCCCTTCCACGATCACTCTTCGAGTGTGGGATGGCCACGCCTCCCGGCCATTGGCCTTTTCCATAATTGTCCCATCACTCTACGGGCAAGGGCTGTTTGTGTTGACGTTGAAGTCATTGACGCCCCTCTTGATTATAACATTCTCTTGGGCGTAGCTACTACCTATGCCATGTTCGCTGTCCCATCCATGATCCACGAAGATGTTTTTCCCTCACAATGGAAAGATAGTCACTATCAACCGGTTGACGTATCATGAGCCAAAATCTCGGACCTCCCCTGAGTCAACCCTTTCTTCTGTAACCAATAAACAAGCTGATTCTTTGACTAGTGTTTCCCCGGCGTCTAGAAAGACTCCTCCTTGCTTGGAACCTTCCTTGGTCTTCCTCCTCCGTCTACGATCCCGGCTTAGCGAATGTTTGCATGATGCAAGCTGCTCTCGGGCTGCCCTTAAACAACCCATTTCGGCTAGTCGTCGACCTCAACCTCGCTTTCGCGACAATCCACTCCTAGCCCTTCGCCTCGATTGCTCGAACTTCTCCTCCCGGGGACCTTCCCATCCGGCCTAATACTCATGAGCCTCTTTACCCTCATGGAACGGTTCCCAAGCCTTAGCCATTTAGGAGTTGTCCCACACGGCCATTACCCCTGCGGGTCGGATCACCTTTCCTTGCTCCCCCTCCCGGGAGTTTATTCGGTCCCTCTCTTGGCCAAACTCTCCCTCCCTAACTTGACCTTGGGTATTTTAACCACTACCCCGCTTGGGTCAACCACAAACCGATCTTGCTTTGACCCCCGTTTCAGCGGTCCCCATGACTTCTCCGTGCAACGATTGCCTCAACCACCTCAACAGGAACCACCTCCCGTTGCGACCACTTCGGGTAAGACTGGCAAAGCTCGCAGGGGGGCATCAATTGACAAGACTGCCTCGACAAACCCTGCCCCTCCTCGGCCTCCAAAGCATACCATCCAGTGTGCCTTGTGTGATGTTGTCGGTCACGCCACACATACTTGTCTTGAATTGCCTCATCTCAAGCCCATGGTTAATGTCGCGTTCCCTGAGTCCACGGTCTCGGCCACAGTTCCTTTTCGTGCCGCGGCCAAGAACCCCCAAGACTATTCACACCAACCACACGTGCTTTGTGTGATCTCCATGGCCATTACCCCCACCTTTGTTCTCGCCCTCCGCGAGCTTCCGCACCTCTCTAGGTTGCGGTCCGCCGGTCCGAGGCCAAGCGCAACGAGTCCACCTCTCCCCTACTTGTGCATTTTGCTTCGACGAGACACTACTGAGACATGACGGATCCATTGACATTCCCCCTCTGATGTCGAGATGACGGAGCCTTCGTCCACCATCTTCTACCTATCATCCATGAGACCCTGAGAACATTCCTCTCCGAATCCTCCTCGTTGTTTCGCTTGACCTTCCTTCGGTGATCACCTTGGGCTCAACATCGGTAGATCCTTTATCTCGCTTACTCTTCGGTCACCCTTTGTGACGATGCGCATGTGAACCTCTCTTCTCATGATGATGAGTTAGGTAGCTTCGCGCGTGTCGGTGGTCTTTCTTCCACCGAGCCACCCCATCTTCTATCACGATGATGACCTTATGGAAGGAATCATCTCCCCGACTTTCTCTCTTCCCCCTTACATCGAAACCATGCATTTGAACCACATACACCTTGTGGCCATTACGTGCAACAATGTTTGGGTAAGGGGGCACCCATATTTGAGGACCGTGGGAGAAAGTAATTCTCCCACAACTCTCCTAGTGTATCCTGTTTATGTCGACTCTAGTACCATTATTCTTCCACATTTAGACGAACCTCTAGAGCCCCATACCCCTTGAGCATCACTCTCGGGATGATACCCTTATCGTTCCTTCATTTTACATCCGCAACCCGCAGTCTCTTAGCCATTGTTGTTGACCAACCTATAGGTTTTCTAGGAGAGCATTAGTTCATTATCTCCAAATCCTCTGTTTGGGATCGTGGCACCAGTGTATGCCAACCCGGCAACTTAAAGTCCATTTGATTCATATATGCGTGCTAAACGAGATTGGTAATCCTCCATTGCCTTTCTCAAGCGCATAACCATAATGAAAACAAATGGCGCACCATATCCTTCAAACGTGTTTAAATTCTTTCTACATACATTTTGGCGACTACAACATACTTGGGGGCACCTATGCCCCTCAACCATAAATATCCCGGATCTCGGCCCAAAAACAGACAATGAAACCCCCTTTCTGCGCTGTGTCGCACTTTTCGGGTCATTTCTTGGGACGGGTCGGAGTTTCGCCCAATACCCGCTACCCTGCAGTCACAAAACGGACCCCAAAAAGGTGCGACTCGGCTCGTTCATGAGCTGCGGGTACCTTTCATTTTAGTACCTTGATACTTCACCGGGAGACATTTTTTCCACGAAGAGTCTATTCACCTCTCTTACAAATCGAATTTCTTCACTTACCTTACTTGTACTTGGGACACCCCTTTGTCTCCTTACTTGTCTTTGTTCGTGTTGATTTTCGTCATGAGATACTCTATTGTACTCATGTTTTTATGGTTCCCCATTGGACTTTACCGTGTGGCGACACCATCGAGTTGCCTTTGTTTAGAGCATCTCGAGTTGCGTCATCATCGGTCCTGGAGGTCTATCTCGCATCCCTTTGTATCCCACTATAGTCCTCCATCCTTCATTGCTTGGTCCCCTCTCTCGTGTTGCACATTATGGCCTTCGGTACCATTGTCCCCCTATCCCTCATTATAGTGTGTCGGTCGCCTGCCAAAGCATTCATGCCCTTTATGCTCCAACGAGGAAGTCGCCCATCGTCGCTACTCGGTGATTCCTCGTTTCATTATCATCATCGGTGTCCGTCTGCGGTAGTCACTCTCACTATGTTCTCCCGTGCCCTTAGTTGAGATTCCCTTGTTGCCTCACCTATGGCGGACCTACTGCCGGTGACATCAACTCATTTACTCCGACACGGTGCGGGGGCGGTGTACCTTGGTTCGAGCTCTTTTCGGCATGATCGTGATCTACATACACTTGATAGTCCCGGTGATGCGGCGGCGCTGTTGGTGATTCCGGTGTGTGTGAGATGTCTCAACCCTCATGAGGGGTGGCCCTGCGGATAGCCCCCCACATGCCGGTGACTTCCTCTTTTCGCCCTTGATGCGGCTCCTCCCATTTCGATGATATCGGCCTCGGCCGCTTGCGCGCCTCTTCGATTTGCACGTATCGGTCGCAGTTTTGTGAGCTCTTCCCCGTGTGTAGGGGGCATTTGGGTGTATTTGTATCTCCCGTACTACCATATTATTGTATAAGTCACGACGATTATTCCGAGCATCGCATGTATACGAGATTCATCATGTTATTTATCTGGCTCATGTTTAGGCCGGCCACATGCTTCACTATTGCGTTCCATGGTTTTCCGGGCGCCTTATTCTTTGTACTTTGTCTCGCAGCGCATAGGTATGACTCACACCCGCCGCCTTTAACACGAGTACCACTTCATAAACTAGAGACTTGTTGCACTGTAAGTCTCATCTCCTCGAGTCTAGTCCTTTAGCACATCGAGACAACATTACGAAAGTTCTCTCTCTCACTTTCCCTTTTGATATCTAGTGATTGAGTTCTTACAACGTACTTCGAGTCATGCGATTTGCTCCTAACACGTGCGTTGCAATGCATTACACCATTTTTTTTGGTCATCTAACCTATTATTGTCAGATGAACCCAAGTACACCATGTAAGACCAATTTTACCCTAAGTAAAATTGGTTTCACCATATAAAATAATTCATTTGGTCATATTTAACTCAAAACAAGGAAATTAATTTAATAAATCCTTATTTATTTAATTATTTCCTAAGAACAAGTTATTTAAATCATTATTTAACTAATATTCTTAGTTAAATTTGACTAAATCATCCATAAATAATTAAATAAACCATTATTTATTTAATTATATTCCCATCATTCCCCTAAAATGATAAATAAATCATTTATTTATTTATTATTTATAAATAAAGGAATTGACCCAAGTCAAGAGTCCTTTTCTCTCCAACAAATATAATAAAATGTTCCTAAAAGGTGCTTCTAAAATTCGATTAATAATATTTTATTCATACACCGAGTTCTAGACCACCCCAATATTTTGTTATAAATAGGGGGGTTTTCCCCATTCATTAGTCATCTTCATTGCATTAGATCACTCGGATCTACTCTTGGTCACCATTTTCCATTTTGCTTTGTGAACTCCCATTGAGTTCTATGTTTGTTTTTTTACACCCATAAGAGAGAGAAATGTTAGATCTGAAACACTAAGAACTTTCAAGAACCCATCCCATCGAGAGAACCTAGGAAGACACCTTTCTTGTTTTCCTCTCGGATGCCCCATTCTTTAATATAATACAAAATTCTTTCAAATACATTCTTCTTGTCTTGTCCATTGGATTTATGGGAGCCATATTATATTTTATCTGCTTAATGTCTTTTGTGCTTAGATCTGAATTTGTGCAGCAAACTTAAAGATATTTTGCAGCCATAATCGATGTTAGGGCTATTTGTTATGCGTAGCTAAAGTGATCTTTTATGACGAAAGATTCATACTAACAACTTCGGTCTCTGTTTGAATGCTTTGAGGCACAGGTGGCACTGTGGTAGCTGGGAGGAATCAATTTGCCTCAGATGTGGCGATGGAGGCTTTCTGTCTGATGAACCTTTATGATTTACCTTTAAACTGTGTTTTAATATGGGGATTAGGCTTTTGATAATCCATCTTAGCCGTAATCCCCACAGATCCGTCTCCAATCTCATGTCCTGCTGTGTTCCTGTCTTCCACACTGATACTCTTTGATTTGTGCTTGATTCACTGTGTTTTTTGGTGTGCAGGGTTGCATAGGGATCGAATGGCATCAATGCCTCATGAATAATGGATGAAACGTGGAGTTGAATCCTGCAAATGATTCCCTTTGATGAATCCAAGGCAGGAGGATCGTCACCCTCAGCCTTTGAAATTTTCTTCATTATAGTGGAAAAACCATTTAAACCCTGTGAAATACGAACAACATTATAAAATCCTACATATATATAGGTTTGCTGCTTCAGAAGGAACGTGGAGAGAGCATGGCCATTGGATGGAATCATCCAATGGTTGAGATTTATTAGAGGAGATCAGAGGAGAGCAGAGGAGGAAATTAAATCAGAACCGTCAATCATGCAGAGATCGACGGTTGGGAGTGAGGGCGAATAGTCAAAACAACAGAGTCATTTTATTTGGACAAACAGAGAAAATGGGCTAAAACCTTTGTTTCGGCAAAAAAGTGGCAGAAAAATGAGTTTGGGGATCGGGACACATGTGGGCCGTCGGATGAGATCGGCCCACGCGATCAACGGCGAGGATCGAGTACCGACAAACCTTATAAAACATGCCCGGACTTCAAAAAAGGTTAATAAAATCATGCTGTATAAATTCCCCCGGGTCTGAATTTGCTCACTGTGTGGGGAAACAATAAAGATCCACCCCAATTAAAATCTGCCGCGTGGATGTTGATGTGGCGCCGGGGACCACTGGCTCTTGTGGGACCGTTGACTATCGCTGTGGACGAGGGGACCGGGGCGATGGAGTGTGGGCCGTCGATCTGCAAATCAGATCGATGACGGAGATGTTTTAAATAACCTCGCCGTACCACGTTTATCTTATGGGCTTCTTCAGAGCGCGATCACCGTTTGATGAGCTAGCCTCAGATCGGACAGTGCATGCCAATATCGCGTCGGGCCCATATCCGACCTTTAATGCGCGATGAAGGAGGTATTTCAAAATGGTTCGAGGCCACGTGTCGGCCGGTGGCGCTGATCGCTGTCAAATGGAAAAAACCACCTCCCTCTCAAAAGTGGTGCGATGAATTTCGCCCGGTTTTCTTTTAATATAATGACAAAAACATTTAAAACCCAAAATTTAATATAAACAAAGGTTTGATGTTGGGAGGGTTTTATATTCGCGATTTGGCTTGGCGCCCGTCTGCGGGGCCATGGATGTATGGAAGATAATATGACCGGGGTTTTTATGCATAGGGCTAACCGGCATCAGAGATTTCAATAAGGGGGAAGAGTTGCGCGCTGCGTTTCCTCCGATGCGATAAGCGCCCAAATGGCTTAGCGCTTGGCTTTAGCACCAGGGCATGTGTAGTGGAAATGGTTAAGGACTTAGCCCAAGGGGCTTAAACCTTTACACAGAAATATGTATTTTTATGAAGTTTTCAATGTTTTTCCAATGGTTTTGTGTTATGAATATTTTATTAATTATTAGTTAGTTATAGTTATATTAGGTTTTATTAACTGAAAGGGCATGATCAAAGATCATGCCTCTTCGCCAAGGGACACCTTGAGGCTATATTTAAAGCCTAGGCGATCCCTCATTGTAATCATCTCATCTTTTCATCATTAATAATATATATTTATCAGTTTTACCAGAGTTTTTACACTCCATTGGTATCGGAGCCATCGCTCTTTGGATCTGTGTGATCATCAAGTTAAAAAAAAAAATCGAAGGAAATTTCAGAAATTTTTTAAAACAAGCCGAAAGTGTTCAGCATTCAATCCGAGCTATATATTTCCAGATCTGGAGGGATATTCTCTGCACAATTTATTGCACAATTTATTGCACAATTTATTCATCTCGAGGGATATTCGGCCATACTATACACTGTAAACGTCATAACCACTGCCATCCACTGCCATCCATCAGATTTCAGTGAGAAAATTCAGAGAATAAGCACAGAATTGCACTAAATGGTTTGGGCATACTTCTGTTAAGCCACCTGTAGAAACTCGTTTAGAGATCGGACCTGATATTATCTTGGAGATATTACTGTGGAGAACTCAGACATCTTGTTGGTTAATCTGCCTGTGTGGACAGTCTTCTAAAAAGCAGAGCTCGGATCTGTTTGGATGTCCAGTGTAACACCTTCTTACCTCAGACCTAACCACTGTTTCTGAGTTCGGATTGCAGAGTTTTTGGAGGCTCGGACGAAGGTTGTAGCAGCTCGGATCTGCTGTTACAAGGGTCTGTTGTAGCTCGGACCTACCTCTGTTAAAAGATCAGAATTACTCCTCCGATCTGCAAGCTTCTCTCTCGTGGAGGTTTCAGACAGTCTTAAACTCCCGCTGACAGGGTTAAGCGGATCCAAACTCCCGCTGACCGGTGATTCTCTGCATTCAAGAGCTACAGGTCTTCTGCGGTCAAAACGCCACCGCCGTTTTTTTTTACAGCAGCACATAAACACATTTTTTCGGACAGCAAAACAAAATCGCGTTTTTTTTTTTAACAGTGAAACAGCGGACGATTGGTGACATAAAATATACATAAACCTGGTCAAACGACAGCAAATATACATCAGCAAATAAACTACAGCAATATACATCAACTTGGCAACCTGTGTTATAATCAAATTTGCGACTCCGATCAAATTGAATATTACACTCCATACGTTTTCTACAGCGTTTAACCATACGACCACCACCATAACCATACGACCACATACAGCGTTTAACCATACGTTACACCACCATTCCGTCTTTAATTCCTGTGCAATCCCGCTGTTGGATATTAATAAAAAAAAACAGTGGTCAAACGGTGGCAATTCAGAACAGTTAAACGAAACGGCATCGATATATATTAATAATCAATTTGTTGAACCGGGGCATAGTCAAACAGAACGTGCATAATTCTAAAAACGATTTTTTTTAACTATATAAAATATATAATATATAGTTTGATTGATAATTATATACATATATATTATAATTATATAATTCATATATATATATATAATTTTCATTTAATAATTATATATATATAACAATTATATAATTAAATTATATATATAATATAATTTTTAATTAAAAATTATATATATATAATAATTATATAGTTTAAAATATATATATATATATTAATTAATTAATTAATTCAAAATTTTTTTTTTTAATTAATTAATTAAATATTAATTAATTAATTTTAAAGAAAAAAGAGGAGAGAAACTGGCAGAAAGATATTCCCCGCCTCATACACGCTCGATGTCTTCGTCAATGTCGATGGCGGAATTCCAGAAGAAATTAGGAGATCTTGAGAAACAAATTAATAATAACTCCGAAGAATTTGGAAGGCGATTAGTCGATCTGGAAGGTACAGTTGCAGGGCATTCCAACGACATCAAAAAAATTCATGATACGACAAATCGCATAGAAAGACAAATGTGGCTAAATCATCACGAGACCACAGAAGCAATGAACAAGCAAAACGAAACAATGAACAATATGACAGAACTCTTCAACAAGCTAAATGATAAAATAGATAAGTTGGGTCAGACGCAATCCCCAACATCTCCTAACAGGGAACCAAATCAACAAAACAGTACCGCAGATTCAGGGAACTCGGAAGAGCATCAGGAAAAAACCGATTCCCCACATCATCAAGAAGATAGTAATGCAGATTTTCAAAACAAGCAGCTCTGGAATGCATTCGCTAATCAATATCCCCTTCTTGTTCCACCATTAGCATATCAACGCAAAGCCAAGATCGATCTACCCAAATTTGATGGTAATGAAAAAAATAGCGTTGCGTGGCTTAATAAGGCAGAAGAATATTTTGAAATTTATGACATTACTAGTGATGATGAAAAAATTAAACATGCTTCCATGAAAATGGAAGGAGAAGCATATAATTGGTATATGTGGTGGAAAAAGACGACGCTCGCTATCAGTTGGAGGAAATTTAAGGATGCATTCTTTAAAAGGTTTCAAGGCATAAAAGAAGAAAAGTTCTTTTCAACGTTTATCAAATTACGCCAAAAAGGAGATGTGGATGAGTACACGCGAGAATGGGAGACTTTGGCAACACGAGTACCCGGATTGTTGGAATCTCGTCTAATCCAGTCTTACATCTCAGGACTTAAAATCCACATACAAGAAGAGCTCGAACTACATGAAATTACGTCCGTAGAAGTAGCAAGGCAAAAAGCAAAAGCTGCTGAAAAGAAATTTGAAAGATTATCAAAACCAGAAAAAGTATATTCGAGACGACGGTTTCCTCAATCTGAAAATGTAGATGACACAAAATATGCCCCTGTTCATCTTCGTGAAGAAGAAAAATCTAATTTGGAAAAACAAAGAATGCGAGAGGGCAAGTGCAAACGTTGCGGGGAACACTGGGACCCTAAGCACAGATGTGCTAATGAAAAAGCGAAGAATCTATACAGTTGTGAAGCAACTAACGACACTAACAGTACTGATTCGTGTCTAGAAGGATTAGAAGACAATTTAGAGTTCTCTCCAGAAGTGGAGGGCGAAACTATTCCGCAAGTGTCCTTATCAGCTATGACAGGCATATTACAACCTCAAACCCTAAGGTTAAGAGGACATATTAAGAAAAACAATGTAATCGTTCTAATAGACACAGGCAGCACGCACAATTTTCTAGATTCATCCATGGCCAAAAGACTCAACCTTTTTAATTTTCCCATGCCTAATATGAAGGTAATGGTGGCCGATGGTAAGAAGATTGAACAAGTAGGAAAATGCCATAAAGTCAAATTGCAGATTAAAGACTTTCATTTAGAATCGCCGTTCTACACCGTTCCATTACGAGGAGTAGATGTGGTCTTAGGAATTCAATGGCTACGAACACTAGGTACTTATTCTGCCAACCATCAGAAGCAGTTTATAAGTTTTAAGTGGAAAGGGCAGAAATACAAGTTGTATGGATTCCAAGCCCGAGGAAATCAAGTCGTATCTACAGTACAATGTCAGCAGTTAGAAATGTTATCTTCAAAAGGGAGCCATGAAGAGTCTCCAGAAATCAAGACAGGATCCGACCTTGTCGATATCAGATATTTTCACTATTCAGATCAACCAAAGATTGAACTCGAGAATATGCTCCACGATCTTTTTAAAATGTGGGAAGCAAGAGCCCGCCGCTCAAGAAACTCAGGTGT
Organism: Pinus albicaulis; assembly: GCA_034641835.2. Classification (NCBI taxonomy): domain Eukaryota; kingdom Viridiplantae; phylum Streptophyta; class Pinopsida; order Pinales; family Pinaceae; genus Pinus; species Pinus albicaulis. Next base: position 16,963,354 of record CM076576.1, on the reverse strand, counting down.
TCGTCAACATTGTCCATCATTACATATGCTTTGAGGACAAAGCATCTTTAAGAGAGGGGCAATGTTATGAATATTTTATTAATTATTAGTTAGTTATAGTTATATTAGGTTTTATTAACTGAAAGGGCATGATCAAAGATCATGCCTCTTCGCCAAGGGACAACTTGAGGCTATATTTAAAGCCCAGGCGATCCCTCATTGTAATCATCTCATCTTTCATCATTAATAATATATATTTATCAAGTTTTACGAGAGTTTTTACACTCCATTTTGAGGGTTTCGATAAGGCAAAGAAAGGGTCTTAAACATTATCAAAGGGGTTTCGATGGGAGAGAGGGGAGAATATGAAAAATGAGGGATTTTATGGGGAATAAAGGGATAAAAGTGAGGTTAGTTTTGGAAGTGGAAGGAAGGGGAAAATGGTGTTTGCAGCAGTACTCTCTCTTGGGAGTCAGCAGGATTTCTGAGTGTAAAATGGGCACAACGGTGAAGATTTTGGATAGAGGCATGAGGCCTTTAAGAGTTTTCAAGAGATAACACTTTTTGCAATAAAACTTCTTTCTTGAAGGCTCCAAAAATGATTTAGCCACCTTTTGGTATAACAAATTTTATAGGTGGCTAACAGTGGCTCCATTTGGGGATGGTGCCTTCTTGAAGGCATCAAGAATTTCAGACATGCATTCTCTGGGAGGCTGACCTGTGCCTCATCCATTGGATTCTCTGAGGGCTGACCTATGCCTCATCCATTGGGTTTTCTGGGGGCTGACCTGTGCCTCATCCATTGGGCTACCCTTCCTTTGCTGGGATGATCTTGCTCTGAAAACATATTAGCAGCCATAAAAACAATGGATCTTTCATCAACAAGCTTTCTACTTACCCAATCCTACTGATCTAACATTTTTTCTTCTTTAGAGTGCACTTGAATTGGCAAACTCTTTTCATAATATTCTATTTTTTTGAACGCAGGAAATCTAATCTATTTCTACTCCTTATTTCTCCATGGACTCAGATTGAACAGTTGAGCCCATATGATTCTCTACCTAATCTATCATCTGTTGGGATTAAACTGTCCAACAGACTTTAATTTCTCTAAATTGTACAACAGAAATTTAAAAACAGTCGAGTCAAGATTAAGCTTTTTGACTTGCTGTGATCTATGGCATGAAAAACAAGCTGCACATAGACATTATTTTATAGAAAATCAAATCAAAATAGAGAAGGCATAAGATCTGAAAGTTTGAGGTACTGCCTTCTCTTTGTACAGCTCTGTTTTTTGCTTCTTTTGAACTATTTTTTCCTTTGTCAACTGGTTCAGATTTTAAGCTGATTAGAACCAGATTTACCTCTTTTTTGACTCAGAATTTGAAACAGATTTGAGTCATTCTCTTTGGAAGCTTAGGTTCAGATTTTGAGCATGTTTGAACCTTTAATTTCTATCCTAAACTATCCACTGATAAGCTAAGATTAAACAGTTTGGCAAATCGAATTCACTATCCTATCAGCAGAAAATTTAAAACTAATTAGTCAAGATTAGGCTGTTTGACTAACTAGAAGTGTGTATTGCATTCTCTTTGTACAACTCTGTTTTTTGCTTCTTTTGAGCTGTTTTTTCCTTTGTCAACTGGTTCAGATTTTAAGCTGATTAGAACCAGATTTACCTCTTTTTTGACTCAGAATTTGAAACAGATTTGAGTCATTCTCTTTGGAAACTTAGGTTCAGATTTTGAGCATGTTTGAACCTTTAATTTCTATCCTAAACTATCCACTGATAAGCCAAGATTAAACAGTTTGGCAAATCGAATTCACTGCCCTATCAGCAGAAAATTTAAAACTAATTAGTCAAGATTAGGCTGTTTGACTAACTAGAAGTGTGTTTTTCAGGAGTGACATTTAAGCTTGCACACTTTCAGATTTGTTTCTCTTTTTGGTATGGGGCTATGCCTTTCTTGTTTTCACAATCTGCCCTCTTTTCTCTGTTTCTTTCTTTTCTTTGTTTTTGTGTTTTTGATTTTTTATAACTTTGAATGCAATGATGGGTGGAGTATTTATAATGAGAAAAAGATAAAAAGGCTCTCCGAACATAACATGGATCAAGAGAAGTAATGCTTAAGCATCCTGCCATTGACAGGACCCCAAAAAAATTCTTCTCCATTCAACTCCTGCAAGAAAAATGCATTATTACTAGCAACTGAATGGATAGAGTAAGGGCCAAGCCATAAGTTGTCAAATTTTCCGTGCTTGCCCTTGTCTTCCCTCCTTGAGTCCCACTTTAAAACTTTGTCCCCAATATTGAAATTGCTGGCCTTTTTTCTTCTGTCGAAAAGCTTTTTAATGCTGTCCTGCTTTTGCAATGCTTTGTTATAAACCTCCTCTCTGGTTTGTTGAAGATGAATGGTCTGATTTATTCTTCTGATTATGTCATTATCTTCAGTTTGCAACTCTTGAATCATTTTCATCACTGGTACACCAAGGCTGTTTGGAAAAATCGCATTAGTACCATACACAAGCTGGAAAGGTGACATGCCAATAGATTTCTTCAAAGTCAATCTGTTAGTCCAAAGTGCATGAACTAGCTTTGTGTGCCAAGACTTTTTGTTGTCCTCCAACAGTTTCTTGATTATGTTCACTAAAATCTTGTTTGAGGATTCTGCAAGTCCATTACCTTGAGGGTAATAGGCCGTGGAATGCCTCAATGTTATCTGAAATCTGTGACAGAATTCAACCATCTTCTTTGATCCAAATGCTGCTGCATTATCGGTGATGATCTTGGTAGGACAGCCAAATCTGGAGAGAATGTTAATCTCCATGAATTTTGTAATAATAGAATCATTGGCCTGCCTACAAGGTATGGCTTCTATCCACTTAGTGAAATAGTCTGTGGCAGTGAGAATCCATCTATGTTGAGCAGAAGATGGTGGATGGATTTCTCCTATGAAGTCAAGTCCCCACTGTTGAAAAGGAGCTTCAATAGTGATTGGATGCAGAGGTAGGGGTAGCAGTTTTCTTTTGCTTTCAAAAAGTTGACATTTATGAAAGGCAATGATCATCTTGTGTATATCAGGAAAAAGAGTAGGCCAATAGAAACCAGCCCTCAAAATTTTGTTGGCTGTTGTCTTCCAGTACAAATGACCTCCACACTCTCCTTCATGGAACTCGTGCTTAACCTTCTCTGCATCATACTCAAGCAAACATTTAAGTAATACACCACTTGCATTTTTCTAATAAAGACATCTATCTATAATGCAATAGTTTACAACCTTTAACTTTAGGAACCTTGCCTTTGTTTTTGTCAAAACAGGAGGTGTATTTAAATTAAGCAAAACATAAATAATGTCAGCATACCAAGAGGAATTCATGAAATGGTCTTCAACAATGGGAGTTGAGGTTTCCTCTTGATCACCTAAAACATTAATCATATTAATATCAAGAACTTCAAAATTTGATTCAACCATTAATCTAGCTAGACCTTGGCCTTTGATGAGTTTAGTGGGCTTTATCTCTAAATCATATTCAAGAATGACAGCGATCCACTTACCTCTCTTACCATCTGGGTCCTGTGTTAGAATGTCTTTAACAACTGAGTTCGGGACAAAGGCAATGATGTGTGAGTGAAGGATGTATACTCTGAAGTCTTTCAAAGCTTTAATCAAAGCAAAGGCTTGCTTTTCCATAATGTTATACTTCAGAGGGGCATCCCTCAATGCCTTGCTAAAGAATGCAATAGGCTGCTCTTGTCCTTGTGGATTTTTCCGTAAAAGGACAACAACTATGGTATGTTCTGATGCAAACGAAAAAATATAAAAATCTTTTGAAAAATCAAGACTTATTAGAACCGGTGTTTTGGTTAACGCTTGTTTCACCAGCTCAAAGGACTTCTTTGCTTGCAAGGTCCACTTTACCCCTTGCTCATTTTTCAACATGTTTGTTATATCTCTAAGGAGCTCAGCCAAGTTGGGGATGAACCTTCTCAAAAAGTTAATCTTTCCAATGAAAGATTGCAACTCCTTGATGTTCCGAGGATGAGAGATTTGCAATATGGCCTCAATCCTTTTGGGATCTATCTTAATACCCTCTTCTAAAATGATGTGCCCAAGAAGTTTACCTTCTTGGAGACCGAAAAGTATTTTCTTAGGGTTCAAAGATATCCCAAACTTTCTGCATTTTTCGAAGACTGTTCTTAAATGTTCTAAGTGCTCTTCATCTGTTTTTGAAAACACAGTGACAATCATCAAGGTATATAATGATGAAGAAGCCCAGTTCTTCCGAGAATGCTATGCCCATGGCTCTCTGAAAAGTTGCTCCAGCATTCATTAGACCAAAAGACATTTTCACATACATGAAAGTGTCCCATGGTGTAGTAAAGGCTGTCTTTAATTGATTAGCAGGGTGAACTAAGATCTGATTGTACCCTCAGTAGCCATCAAGCAAAGAAATTCTTCTAGACCCTACCACCCTTTGTAAAATATGATCCATTTTAGGTAAAGGGTAGTTGTCTTTTAATGAAGCTTTGTTTAAGTCTCTAAAGTCTATACAAAGTCTGATTTCTCCAGTTTTCTTCCTAACTGACACCAGATTAGACACCCACTCAGAATATCTAATAGGGACAATAATACCAGCTTCATACATCTTTTTAATCTCCTTCTCAACCAAAGGGAGCTGCACAGGGTTTATTCTGCGCAATTTCTGTTTGAATGGTTTTTGGTTTTCTTTGAGGGGAATTTTGTGCTGTATTATTTCAGTGTCATAGGATTTCAAATCTTCGTAACTCCACGCAAAAACATCAGAAAATTCTTTAAACAACTCTATGTATTCGAGTTTAATGTGAGTTGGTAAAGTTTTAGACAGTTTAATCATTTTCGGTTTTTTCTCACTGCCTATATTGCACTCTTCCACTTCAGTCTCTACAAGTTCCAGTTTTGGTTTATTTGCCACATTGTTAAAATCGAACAACTCTTCTAAAGGGGCCAGATCGCTTGACAAACTTTGATCTTTAGAGTGCAGAGTTTCTAACTCCTCTGTTTCTAACTCTGCATTGAATTCTATTTTGTTTTTAAGTTTGTTGGTCAGAAAATAAATATTTTGACAAGCTCAGGAGACAGCGCTTGTTCACCAATAAAATTTTCTTCACTACAGTCTGTTTCATAATCTGAGTCCGAACTATGTAGTTCGAATTCATTTCTGAATTGCATGAAGTCTTCTATTTGTTTGTCTCCGTCAAACACCTGCCAATACTTTTCATTATCAGGCACGACTGGTCTAAACTTTATTTGAGTTGTGCAGTCTTTGGTTTCATATGGCGTTAAGCATGTTCTAGCTGCAAAGGCTAAATTGTGGGCGGCAATATTTCTATTTCTTGGGACAAAAATCAGTTTGGACTCCTCGAATGTTTTTAAAAGGTCCATGACATCGTTTCGATAGGCCCCAAGTCTGGGATGATTTGCGTTATACTCCCCATTGACTTGCCTAATGACTAACTCTGAATCCCCATATACATTGATTCTTTTGGCTCCTAACATTTTCAATAAACGTAAGCCTAAGAGAAGGGATTCATATTCCGCTATGTTGTTAGAACACTTAAAATTCAATTTGCAGGAAATGCTTTCTGTGTGGTTTCTTTCAGTGTTGCAGATCTAGACACCTGCACCAGTGTTGTTCTTAGTGCAGGATCCATCAAAATACTCCACAGAGGACTATTTTTGGTTTCTGTTTGGTGATCGTCCTCTTCAGCTAAAATGCTTTCTGATTGTTGTTGAATATCAACACTTAGTTGGATTTGTTTCAACTCCTCAAGTTTTTCGCTGTGTTGAGGGTTATTTTCTTGACTGTTAAGGTTTAAGAGCAATGGACGAATGACTTGTAGCTCGAGACCTGTGTTTTGTTTGCTAATATTTTCAAATGCAGCAAACTGTTTAGACACTCCTGCGTTATCTTCTTCCTACTCTCTATCTATCATTAAATCAGACAAGGTCACTTGTTCACTGAAAGTTTCATCATTGAAAAGGATAAATGAATCCAGGCTTGTGTTTACAGAATAAAGGGGAGAGTTCTGTGGTCTGTCTTGACTTGTAACTGTGTACTGCATATGAGACTCCCTGTAAAGACTTCTAGTCTGATTGAAAACAGGGATAGTCGCATAGGTCATGTCCATTTGCATAGTCCCTTGTAACTTAGCTCCCCAGGATCTTGACAATAACATTCCATACTTTGGGGGCACATCAGCGACAACAATATCCATTACTAAGCATTTGGCTGGAATATGGTTTAAGTTAACACAGAGGTCTTTGATTAACCCTAAATATTTTACTCTGCTTGAGTCAAAGGAGTAAAGGTCTTTGTAAGGTTTGGTGATTTCAAGGCCTAGGCTCTCCATGACAGCTTTGGGCATTAAATTATGAGAGGCGCTTGAATCATGCATAGCGTTGTGTAAAATTTTGTCATGAATATTCAAACTTATATAAAAGGGAGGAACAGGTCCCTCTTGATATCTACCTTCAATCTTAGGACTAAAAATGAGCTCTGGCTGGTCGTCATTAAGATTGACAGTGTCATTATTATCCTTAATGTTTAAAGCCTTCAAAATTTGGGTCCTATATACATTCTGGGCAGCTAACTCAGTCAAGGGAACAAAGATTTTAATCTTTGAAATTTCCTGCTCTAGGCTGAATGGAATTTGGTTCTTTGAAGAACTTGTCTCAACCTTACTAGCTATTAGTCTATCAGCAACATCAGCTTGCTGATTTGTTTGATTTACATTTGACAAAATTGTTTTCACAGGAATACTAGCTAAAGTGTTAGTATTGCTAAGGTCTGCACTCTGTTTTTCATTATTTTGAGTGCCTTTCTCTCTACCTTTATCAGAATTAACAACCACTGTTTTCTCCTTTTGTTTGACAATTTTAGGCTTGGTTGCAGTGCTGTTTTGTGAAGATTTGTCAGAGGTTTTGTTGTTGGGGGTTTGTTGACTGGTTTTAGTTCTAAGGTCATATTCTCTTTGAGACTCTATGATGACGTTTTCCATGTCCTGATAATAACTTTCGTCATCATCTCTTTTGTCATCATAAGGCGTATATAGACCTTGTTTTCTATCATAATGAATTTCAAAGTCATCATTATCTACCCCAGCATGTTGATATCATCTTCCTCTATTATTTCATCTGTTTTCTCAACCTCACTTACATAGTTTTGGTGAAAGGAAGGAATGATCTGTTGGTCATCTTCTCTAGGTCTGTTTGGAGGTTGGTTCCTTCTAAAATTTTGATTCTGGTTCTGGTTTCTATTTTGAGGAGCAGTTTGGTTTTCGCTTGCTTGTGCTCTCTTAATTATGCTCATCTCTTCCATCATTCTCTCCATCTTTGAGTTGGAAGTAGAGGGTGTAGATTCCTCTCTAAAGGACACTCTCTTTTCATTTTTCATTCTTGCTCTCTTCTCCATCAAGTTGACTTCCACAGAAAGAGCACCCTTTTGCATCTCTTCAAGAGTTGCAAGATCTCTTTCCCTCAGCTGATAGGCCATCTCAGGGTCAAACCCTTTAGGAAACTTGTTTAAAGCTGAGCCTTGTGGAGGTTTTAGATCTGGGGAAAGTGCATTATATACATTGCTAAATCTGGTACAATAAGCTTGTACACTTTCCCCGGTGTTTCTATGGAGGTTCTTGTAATCAGAAAGGACTTGGAGAGGATTCTTCTTTACTTCCCATTTGTTTAAGAATGTCTGATGGAAGGCTTGGAGATCATTGATACTATGGGGGGTTAAGCCTTTAAACCATTTTTTGACTTCCCCTCCTAAGCTTTGAGAAAATAATCTAAGCTTGACAGAATCATCATCAATTTCATTTCTGTCAAAGTAGTCATTCATCTTATCCACATGTTGTGATGCAGTTGTAGCATTGCTAGCATCATATAATGAAATTTTGGACTGATAGTCCTGTGGAAGATTGACTAATGGTACGTGTGAAGGACTAAGGGGAGACACCATGCAGCTAAAGGGACAGGGAGGTGAGGTGGATTTGAGCAAGAGGGTACTATCGTGAATGGAGTGGTTTGAACAGTGGATGTAGGGTGAGCAGAAGTGGATGGACCAGGAGTAGATTGCTGAGTTGATCTTGGATGAGAGACACCTAAGTTGTGAAGGAAATGTAAATCAGGAGGTGTTGTTTCTCTCCTACCAGGATGTTCACTTATTTTAGGAGAAGAAAGTGGAGACTCAGAATCTAACTGATCTAAGTCATCAAGAGACCTAGCTCTGAAGGGATTTACTAAGTCAACTTGTGATTGTTGTAGAGCTGAAAGATTTTCAAGAACTGAATTAGCTCTCAAAGGTGATCTGAAAACAGTTGATAATTTAATCTTAGGAGACTTCCTAAGGATACTTTTTGGGTTATCAACTATCTCAGGTGGATCAGGCTCAGGATAGGCTCTAGTGTGAATCTTTCTAGGAGCCACTATGCTGTGTTTTTCAGATCCAAATAAACCAGAAAAGTTCAACCAGGTATGACAATCTTTAAATGGTCAACTAATCTGTTTAACACAAATTTCAATCCTACAGTCCTCTAATAGAGTTTGAATGATATTATAATGATAAGGGTTCTTCCCAGTGGAGTCTTAAGGTCTGTTCAGGATTGTGGAGTCGCCAAGTGGAAGTTTTTAGCTCCTAAGGAGGTAAAAGGTTTTATGGTCCACCACCATGTTTATTTGATACCAATCTGAAATATTTTTTGGGGTTTTGTGAGTTATTTTTCGGTTGTGTGGTTTCTAAGAGTGTCCTAGATTTGTTTCACAACTTAGCTACGGTTATGAGACAAAGACAGTCTACTCTTATGGCTAAGCCCGCTGATTTTTCAAGGTTAGATAAAACCTTATGAGAATCCTAGGGTTTGCCTAGTTTGTCATTGATTCAGACAAGTTTTATCATGATTACCATGTGTTTGGTAGTGCTTGAAAAGACTTCTTTTACTCACAAGTTTTTATGAAGTTTTTAAGGGAACTTAAGATGAAAATTCGAGTCAGTCCCCAGTGGAGTCGCCAGAGATATTAGCACCCTGTAATTAGCAAGATTGGCAAACGTCCAACTGCAGGGAGAACATTATTTCAACCACTTTGGGATTCTAGGATCTAGCTCTCCTGAATCCGGAGTGGGATCTCTCCAAGAAGTGCAAAGATGGATTTGTCTTTGAAGTCTTGGGTAATGATATTAGGCTAGTTATGAAGGCCGAGGGTTTTGTTTGTTTTTGGATGGTTGAGCATGATCACTGTTTGAGGTGGAAAGTTCTAAGTGCAAAGAGTTTCAAAGGTGAGAAGTTGCAAGCAAATAGAACAAGCTTTGACTAGGAAGATAGATAATTGCAGGTTTTAGTCCATTGGGCTATGGAGTCATAACAGGATTTAATTGAAACAATCAGGTTCAAGAGTGGTCCATGGGGCAAGTCGTCTATGTCTAAGGATCTCTTTAAAGTTTGATTTATGGAATGAAATGAGACAAAAAGAAGGGGAATTAAACAGATGATGAACAAAGAGCAGCCTAGGATCTGGTAAGTACTTTGAAACTAGCCAACCTTTGATACACTTTCAATAGAAAACATTTTAAACAAAGGGAAACTTGAAGGCAACTGTTGGAGGAGAAACTAACGGGCCGGGCTCACCATAAATCCTCTCCTAGCTCTGCTTTACTTGGTTACTTTCAAGACAAACACAAAGATAACACAGAATGGCCTAAGATTTGGTAAGTACTTTGAAACTGGCCAGCTTTTAACACATTCTAAGGGAAACTTTCAGACAGTCTTTTGGGATAAAACTAGGACCAGGGCACACCATATCTTCCTTAATTCATCTCTACTTAACACATACTAAAATACATCTAAAATAAGAACAATATGTACAGTATCAGGAATTAAAATATTCTAAGTATTGTCCCATCAATTAAATTCATCTGTTAACACAAATTAGAAGAAAACAGTGTATGAAAGATTTTCAAATTTATAATCAAAATTTATATGTAGTAGGTTCCAATCTCTCATGCATGATCTTCTTATACAGAAGATGGCAATAGTGTTAAAACAAATAACGAGTCACAATGAGAAAACTACTCACCGTCAACATAAGATTTAGATCCCATAAATCAATTTTGTACTATGCTCCAAACCAATTATAGCTTTCAACGAAATTTTTTGTTTAGAAACTACTCCACACTTCCATTTCAACTTTATCTATCACAAGCAAAGCTTCTGGGAGTCACACATTGCTTTCATAAACAGAAGTCTTAAGCTCATTTACATTTCAATGTTCAACAGTCAACTCATCTGTCCCCTCTCTCAGTCTTCCGAAGAGAGTATTTATATAGCTGAGGAGGCCAGACCTAATAAGATCTCAAAAGATAATTAATGATAAGCCCAATGGCTTCTCACTGGGGTTTCATGAAGTTAAAGCTAAGTAGGTTTTCCGTACAAATGATTTGACATAAGATTTAAGCCTTTGGTGAGTTTCTCTGCTGACCTTGAGGCCTCAAAAGATGTCAAAGTAACTCGGCGAATATTTTTTTCATTAAGTTTGTTTGAAGAATTTACCTCCGCTCATGCCGAGACAAACATCCCATCCCCATCAACACCAGTTCTGTTGAATGTTTGATATGAGGGCACCTGGGGCTTTATAAACCAATTTGCCTGCATGTATGTTATGTTTTCCTGATAAAAAACTGTATAGATTTTTGAAATCAGAGTTTAGCTGAGATTAGGCTTTTGACACCATCCAGCTTAATCTGTCAGATCCACTCAATCTCACACCAAAGGTTTCTGCTTTGGGTTCAATACTGATTGTGTCGATTCATGTTTGTTGGGTGTGTGTCGTGCAGGGTCAAGGAATCAGCCACTCTCATGAATCATTGAGACGAAATGTGATGAACCCCGAATGATTCCTCGATGAACAAGGCGGAGACCCAGACCTCGGTACTTTTAAATTTTCTTCAAAGACAGAAAACCATTTACTTCCTGGGCAAAACACGTAACACCAAAGTAGTATAAAATCCTGGACATATAGTTTACTCGTAATATATGGAGAGAGGCGGCTATTGGATGGCATCATCCAATGTACCAGACTAATGCTTAGAGAAGCCAACGAAAGTGATAAATAATTAATTGTGAATCGCTACCGCAGATCAGTTGCCAGGAGCAGGGTTAATAGCCGCAGAAAGAGTCACTTTATTTAAAAATGAGAAATGTCAAAATTGTTTTGCCGCAGAAAATGGTAAAATGTGCTTAGTTTTGATGACTATGGCTGCTTGATGGAGATTCCCCCACAAGATCAACGGCGATTATTATCCTGTTTATCGCGTTATCTTCAGCGTTTGCAGGCGACCATCGTCTAAAACATCGTTCTGGATTTACGCGTATCGCTAATACTTCCGGTGTTTATTATTATCCACCTTAATTCTTTAGTGCTGGTATTACCATTATCCCGCCCACGTTGACAAGGTCGGCAATAATTTATCACCGCTAAACGGAGAAAATCGCCTTCCTCGTTAACATGAATCGCACCGCTTTTTAACATAATGAAAGAAATATTAAAACCCAAACGAATATGGCGCAATTTTTGTTGTTGGGAGGTTTATATCGCGATCATTGCGCTCATCACGCTGACAACAAAGACACGATTCTGTGGGCGTTGTTATTAGCAATAATTTGGCACCAGAGTTTGTTTTAATGCGCTGCGCGCTGGCGAGTTGTTCACGCAATAAGCGCTGGCGCGCTTAGCGCCTGTTCCGTGATTGTGGTATGCAGGAACAGCACTATATTCGGCGGGTTTTAACCATATGCGAAAAATATGTATTTTTTGCGATTCGGCTCACGTTTTTCAACACTAAATGTGACAATTGAAAATGAGTTTAAACTTATTTAAAACATTTTCATCAATGGAAGAAAGGAAATTATTAAAAATAGATAATTATATGAAAAAGGGTTAAAATAGAGATTAGTTTTTAAAGGATATGAAAGCAGTAGCCAAAAGAAATATTTTCTTTATGATTAACACTAGAGTGCAAGGAAATAATCGTAAAATATTTTGGATATGTTTATATTTCTATTCTAAGAGTCAACACTTTTTTACAAAATCTTGTTCACGAAGACTTAAAATGTTTTTAGCCAATATTTGGTATAAAAATTTATAGTCAACAACAAATGTAATAAAATAACTAAAAATAGACACCAAAACCCTAATTAGGCTGTAAAAGTTATAAAATGACAAAATGGTAAAAATAATTATTTTTCACTTTCTTACCTCTTCTTGTGACAATAGTTACCTATTTATAATCGTGCTTCAACAATATAGCCTGCTTTATTTTATAATACTGGGACCACGAAAATGAATACATAACACCTATTCATTTTTAACCTTTTTCGATGTCAGTAACCTCGTGTTTTGTTTTCCATAAATGCTTGAACAGGGCACAGATATTCGAGCATGTGTTTTGCATGGACCTGCGCTAATCGTATATTTTGGCTTTAATTCAGGATGTCGGATACGTGACCGTTTGAGAAACAACAAAGTTAATGAAAAAAACTATTTTATACTAAAATGTTATTATTAATTCAATTTTCACCCTGATTATTAATTAGGCTATATCCATACAATGCTATAAGACAGGTTACCAAAAATGGTAAATATTGTTAGCTATGAACATAGATACTAGCTTGCCATGGAAATGAGAGATGAAGTGAAAGGCTCGCAGAACATGGACTGAAAATTCTTCATTGACTTCCAGGTTCAAGCTCAACCAGCCGCCTGCAGATTTGGACTATCATAATGGGATGAAAAATCATACACCCTGTCTTTTGAGATCAATAATCCTGAGATTGATGTCTCAATGTCTACTCTACAATATTTACTTTATGTAGCAACCTCAATCCTAATCAACACTAAATCCTTGAAGCAGAAGATTCATGTTGATCGAAATATGTGGCACCAGGGGCACCAAGGGATTAGTGGGTTGAAAGTTGATACGAGACTATCCCATATCTACACTAAAAGTAGTGCCACACCATCACATTTAGTTGTGAATGTACAATTACACTAACAAACAAAGACAGCCATAAGAACGTCGGACACCGAACATTCTGCAATCTGGAATATAGTGTCACATGCACAAACATAAAACACCCATCAACAACAGAAGGCTGGCACCAGTTAACTGTATTGTGATTCATCCGGTATCGCTTTCTGGAACAACCTATCATCTTTAATAAGGAGGTTTATAGTCCTGTCACCACCTGAGATGTGAATTCATTAAATGTCCATGCTGGCACCTTGATGCCAAGGTAGTTAATTAATGAGGTCCCAGAATTGTGATCATCACCACCGAGAACACACTGCAGGAATGTCTCACCGTGTGTCTTATCACTCATGATCCTGAGCTCTCACTCTTGGTTGTGTAGAGGATTTGCATAAGACCAAAGTCTCATTTTTCACCCTCATGAGACACAGATTTTTTGTTTGTCCATACAGAGCATTAAATCAAGGGGAAGCTAGAGTGCTGTCAAGAGAGGACCCAAGAAGGTCACTAATAGCAGGGCGAATTTCTCGTGTGATTTTGGACCCTCATGGTGAGCAGTGAGGCACCGTATCCCAACTTATAACCACAGACATGGAGTTCCTGGACTGCGCCACCCGATGGATGTCTTCGTGCTCATCATAGACAGGCCTGGGAGGGGGCTCAATCAATCATCACTACTGAGGTAGCCTAGAAGTGCTGACATGTTGTATCATTGACACCATGCCTATTAGACACCATGTTTTTTTACCCGCAGAGATTTGGGGATACAGTTTTTATATGGCTAGAATGACACATATTTTTTTTTTGAAGTTAGTGTGCATAATTTAATAAATATTTATATAAATATATATATATATATATATATATATATATATATATATATATATATATATATATATATATATATATATATATATATATATATATATATATATATATCTATTTTCCTACATGGATTCTTTAGTATGTATATTAATATTTTACAAATTATGTAAAATTATCCATAATACAAGCACATCAAGCATCTGTCCATTATTTATATATACTATATAATAAATAAAAATGTCTTTCTAGCAAATTAATATAAAATAATCCTCGTATGTATGATTTCAACCTTAATAATGACCATTTGAGTTTTAAGAATGGGTGTTTTGAATTCAAGATTTATGTTAATGTGCATATGCTTAGTTTGGATTGCCTCGTTAATAGTTCATCGATGTTGCTATATTTAGTAAATTTTTTTGTCATCCTTTAGAAAATAATACTCTCATAATTATCAATCATCAGCAGACCAACACCTAAAGTTACTAATAGAAATTTCTGTAATTTCAAGCATCATTCATGTAAACCAATATAAGGGTAATAGGACTGTATTAATCAAGACCTAATAAGAGAAAATACTCATAAAGAATAATAAACCAAAACATGTATACAAAAATTAAAACACACCATACACAATTATATTATTAATTGCATACTAATATTTTTTGAGACACAACCATGTCCTGTTTTTCAAGATGATGACCTCGAACACGAGCTCTATAGGGGCAATTATTTGGCACAGCTACACGGACACAGGGTCCATGCTGAAGGTTGAATTTTCTCACCGCCAAACAGTATTCTATGAGTTTGGCCGTGGACAGAGAAGATCTCCTTCAATCAAGGGGAATTAGGAAACTCAACGGCTTGGGTGCTGATCTTGACCTGTTTTCCGTGGTCGAAGAATGAGAGTGTATAATAAGCTCATCCAACTCTTTCAGCTGTGTTAAATTACTATTCTTCTCGTTAATACTGAAGTGACCAAGAATCCAACTTGATAGTATTTCATCTAATCAGTAAGAGTAGTCAGTAAATTAATCGGGAAAGAGTGAACTTGGTTGCGTTTTAACTATATGTTCCACCAAAGAGTCAAAATAAAATGGAGATGCCATTGACGTATAATCCCAATTCATACGCGAAGCACCATAAAAATAACTTAACTTCAACTTCGCTTATCGTCGACGAATGCATTGAGTTTAGATTAATTCAATAGAAGCTTGCACTCACCACCAGCATAATGTCAAAAATGTAAAACCATGACTTATTTATATTTGAGGGACAAACCCAGTAACGATGTGATTAAAATGAATTTAGTAAGTTTGTCTTACCGTGAAGTGGCAACATTTTGCCCATTTATGAACTAGTCCACAATTACCATAATATAGGTATCTCCCCCTGCACCTTCGTTGAGGTTATACATCATAAAATTCACGCGTTCAATTAAAATGAACCAATAGTCAGTATTAATAAGAGTATGTAGCGACCATTTTGGCGTTGGTAATCTGTTGGAAATCACGGCATTAATAATTGCGATAACGCCTGAAGAATAGCAGTGTCAAAATAATGCAACCTAAGCTTGTAAATGTAATATGACTAGCCATTCAAGCGACCGTTATCATATCACCATATTTAATATTTTAATTTGTTGTGAACGATAGTAAGGCTATTTTGCGACCTTGTAGTTCTCAAGATTTTCTAATCTCAAATCATTAATCGTATGTCCCAATGGACGGCAAATAAGCAGGTGTTAATATCCCATTTGACAATAGCACCATTAACGCTTTAAACAGGCCATTTGTTTTGTAGAGAATGTAGAAAGAAATAGAATTACCACGCTAACAATATAAGTAATCAAAATTAGAGATAAAATTAGAAAGAGAAATTTGGACCTATGAATCCCAAATGAATAACAATCATTCAAGAACGAAAGTCCATAACGCCTTTGGGGATAACATTTCATGATAATCAGGCACTTTCATTATCTGCCCATACATCATCATATGAAAACCTTTAAGGAAATTATTGTAAGAAATGGCGATAAGTTAGAACTTTAACTATTCATTTTTTCAATTTTTTCAATCATCCTACATCGAGTATGATGACATTAGTTTACAGGAAATAAGCTCAAATTTCTTTCCATATGTAGTTATGATTTTTATCTTTAGAGAGTCGATTAATAATAAATAAAATATAAAGATTATGTTCACGTAAGGACCATACAAATCCATGGTACTTGACCACCAAAAGGTGTATCGTCGTGTAAAGCTGTCCGTAATATGCTTGATTTCATTCGACACCAGAGCTTCAATAATATGAAAGACCCATTTTTAATATCAAAACTCTAATCATCAGTCCATACTTCCGTTCAATATTACCAACATTAATCAATAGAAAAGGATAATTCCAAATATGAAACACTTCAATATAAAACCTAAAATCGAGTGGTAAAATACTTCAACATGTAAGTAAATATTTTTCAATAATTCATCATGGTAAATATTTCCACCACAGAACCAATATCAAATATATTAATATGAAAATTACATGTACCTTAAAATATTTCAGTATCATAAAATCATCCAATATTGTTATTTTTTTCAAAATATATAGAGTAGTGATATGTTACATTCACTTATTTCCAACATTAATATTTAACTGAAAATGATTGTTCAAGGAAAATGAAATACATCATTAAAAATTAAAAACATACATATAACAACCACTCATTAAACTAATTCTCAAATATAATATAAAAATAATAATCTGAATGATAACTGAATAAAATTCAAAACTCAAAATATGTAATTATAAAAATAGGAGTTATTCTTAGGCATCCTTTAGAGTTTCAGTGCCTAATCCTATGAAAAAAATTGAGGTAAAATCTATTTTTATTTAAATCACGTTTTTTAATTGCATATCCACACCGAAAATCTTCATAGTGTCTTTAACCAGGGGATTACAATCCAACCTCTTCAATGAATTCCTGGCCAGATTTTAGAGAATGACCAAAAGCCACCAGAAATTTTCCTTCAAAGTTTCTACCTAAAGACCTTACTTCTACAAAATAAGAGACATTCTCTGTCATCGCCTTTCCAACAGACCATCCTTTCCCCCTAAGGGTACCTAGAAATTGTATTTATTAATTTTAATTTTAATTATTATAAATTCTTTTCATTAACATATTATTCGCAGTGACAGTTCCCACAGTTTATAAAGGCTATATAATTACTCATTTTCAAAGCTATAGTCAATTCCACTTGGGTTTTTTATGATGATGATGAACTTGCGATCTCATCTTTATGATTATAAAGAAAGTTTTGGGATCAATATTGTGAATCTGTTTTCAAGCAAGAGGTGTGAAATCGGGTTCCAGAATTTGCTGTTCACATCATTTCTAAATCTTTAAATCTGGAAATCCACAATGTCCAACAAGGGTGTTGAGAAGCGATTGATCCTATCTTTTGTCAATAAGACTATTGGCTAATGGGTTAGGGCAATGTTCTCATAGTAGAGCTAAAACATATGACCAAAATATGTTAATTATTATGCTCACACGCTCTTCTTCCAATCATTTCTAATAAATTAATTACATTCATTAATTATAAAGAACCCACATGATTTCTGACCATAAAACTGAACCTAAGTTAATTAATTTCTTGTTGGGAGTTTTGAAAGTGGTCCATTACCTGCCTGCTGTGCCTGTCATGACTAGAATGATTTAATATACACAACAACTTAGCGGAAGCTTGGCGATAAACACGTTGCTAGTCTCAAGTCACCAATCTTCAACCCTTCAGCTTTGCACTGTTTGTTGAGACAGGAGAGCTTTGGTTCTTCTGGCATTTATCCTTTAATTTTTATTTATGAGAGCTTTTGTAGCTGTAAATCCATGTGAGTTTGTGCTTTTATCGTGTCACTCACTGAAGAAAATATGTTTGCAGAGTTTCGTGAAAACAGATTACAGGAGAATTTTTTTATACATGAATAAACTTAAAATTTTTTATATAAAGATCTTTTTGAGTCATCACCATTTATGTATTGATTTATTGAATTTATTTTTGTTTTATACCTTTTAAAGCATTATTCCACATTTTAGAATCATGTATTTTTAAGCTTTTATATTCTGTATCGTAGGAGTATGTTTACATTCTCCGCTTGGTGTTAGACACATTTTGGCTAAAATGTCAGTATTTTCTTGAGAATTTTCTGGATTAAAGCATTTATTTATGTTACGTGCCTAATTTCCGCTCATTTTTATTCTTATTTAATAAAATGATATGAATTTGAAAATATGCCTGGATGAATTTTTCATGAATTAATTATTTCTGCTTAATTAAAATATTGTTATTTTTAAGTATATACTTAGTCCAATGTTAAATGTTATGTAAAAATAAATTTTATGGAAGCTTTTTATGAAAATTATCATTATCTTATAATGGGTTAATTTTTAAAATAAATGTTCAGTGATCCACAGGACCTCTTAATTGTTGATTAGAGAATAAAGCCACAACACCTATAATTAAAACAAAATGGTATTAGAACATTAGGATCACATAAAGATTATTTATATTTAATTTGTAATTAACTATACTAAATATACAAATTTTACCCTACGGGTGAATTTTTAAGTATATTTATGGAATACTAGATAAAATATTCACAACTTACCCATAGACATGAATTAATAAAGCCACCTACAAAGTTCTTAAAGAAGATAGAATTATCAAATTACACTCATGATATACCCTTAAAGGTCACTATGAATAATTTACAATTGTATCATAAAGAACAACTTAATATCCCTTGAACTGAAAATCTAGGTCTGCTTATTAATTTGCGGTCATTAGATTCAATTTTAAGCATGATTACTATAAAAAAGTGGCCAGAAATTTATTATGCCTCAATTTTTTTAACATAAAACATGATCTGACCACAAGCAACACTTAAAACTTTCTAAAATCTGGGACTCCATATCCCCCGAATCCCATGGGAGAGGATAATGAGAAGTTCGAAGGAGAGAATTCTTCATTTGGTGACGGACACAGACTATGCGACAGAAAGACAACCACTGCACCCGAATAAAGGTGACTTGGTAGCTTGTTGATTTACATGCTTTATGAACATGAATGTATCTAATTGCCCACAAAAGATGTTCATTAAGACTAAATTAAAGCTAGTATCTGGTGGTCTGCTTGAATGTTAGATGAAAGGTCCAAGACTTTTGGTGCTTACTGATGATTTTAACTATCACCAAATGCATGTACTGTAAGCAACTCAACTACAAGAAGCTTCCCATCCCCATGCCCTTCACTAAATAAAAGGTGGGCAATAATACTCATGTTAATGAGGGACACCCATACCACTGAAGAAATTCTGAGGCCTAAACACTTAGTTCAAAAGGCCGCCACATCCTAAACACCTTCCACCCCAACATAGATCCTTCTAACTAACACAAATACACACAAAGATAAATGAATAATTACCTGTCCCAAGTGACTGCTGTGTTCAAGAAGAACAGGAGACCCACGGGTGAGTGGAACAAACAACAGAAAAGAAAATTCTGTTGTACCAAAGGTACAAAGTACCTCCTCAAGCCAATATCAAGGATTCTGTTAAGCCTGGGGTACATGACATGAATAATAATGTCAATTTTAGAATGTTTCACAGAGCATACAATTCAATCTGCTTGTTTGTTATGAACAGAATACAAGTAATGTCAATATTAACACCCTGTGGATTGATTCTGGATCAACATTCACTTAATTCCCAGTGTGGTCAAAACTTGTTAAAGCTTTTCAAAGTAAGTGACAAAGCATTTTAATAGAACAAGATGGGCCTTATGTGTTGGTTGAACATGGTTTAAACTTAAGTAGTGGGTTTGTTTTAGAATTAAAAACATTTTATGCACCAATTTTTCTGCAAACTCTACATTCTCAGCTTTTGCTTGTACCTTTTGGATATTCCTAACTTTTTTAAACATTCTGAGTTTAGAGCCACAAATTCATTTGTTAAATGGTATCTTTCGTCGAATGGTCTTTACCGCATTAATTTACAAAAAATGGCTACTTAATAGATCTAATCATGTCTATACCAGCACTGCAAAATATGTACATTATTAGCACCTCTAAATTATAAAATGGAGACTAGCCATATCTCCAAGAAAGAATAAAATATCAAAATGAAGGGCACTTCACATCGATTTCACTGTTGAGACTCGTAAGACCCCAGGCGGGTGATATAAAAAGTCAAAAGAAAGTGTGCCAACAGGGAGTTCGGGTACACAGAGATCACACATTTATATATGTAGTCTTATGATGGACTCACACGAATGTATATATCATCTCTTTTATAGATGATTGTTTCATGATATACCCATGCTTCTGTAAAAGAGCGTGTATGTAACATGCCTTTTCACCTCACAACAAGGCGAGATGGTCACGCAAAAGAAAGCACCAACATCTGACTTATAGAGGGGAGAAAGACAGAGATACATGTAAGATGATAAGCACCCGCTATTCGCAAAATTCTTCAAGAGCACAATAGCTTCACTAATAACAGCCTTTGTTCACCCAACCGTGCTGGTAGCAGAAACCAACATTATTGGACATGGGGGAGGGTGCTTTGAATGAACATTCTTAAATCCTTGTGAATGAAGCACTTAAGATGCTGTTAGTATTAAACTCATTCAACCAAGGCTATTCTTAAAACGCGTCTTAATTACAGTGGTGTTGGAACTTAGTCACAGGATACACATTTGGGGATGCCCGTCCTATGAGAACATAATCACAAGAAGAAGCTGGACTCACAATTACTAGTGGGTATTTGTATCACAGTCAGAAACTAATAAGCACATTTTATTGTCCATCTAAGAGCACTAGGATTGTGGAATCCAGAAATGCAGTTTTAAAATGATTTTGACTGGGTGGGGAGCATCACAAAACCAGAGCAGAAGCTTCTGAAGAAGGACCATTCAAAATATCAATCACCCTTAATTGATAGATTAATAATAAGCTCCATGACTTTCATACAAACTAAAGTGAACAACCACCACAGTTCCATAAGTCAACAAGGACATTACAGAGATCAGCAGCAGTAGTTCAGCAACTGCCAAGAATTAGTAGACAATTATGTGCTGAACCAATACAATTCTTTATAAAGATGGTGGGTACAATATTGAAGAATATCTACCAGACCAAAGAAAGGCAAGTAATTCATGATGATTATGTTGGTATCCTAAGAATCAATGCAACAATGGTTTTCTAAATGATCTCTTGATTAACAAGTCATGACAAAGAACTGCATTATAAACAATGCCAAGAACAAGAGATGAATTTTAAGGAATATTTAATTAAAGGCAGGACTTTTGAGTTGTCGAATGGCAAAACCATTGGATGGAAATGGTTCTTTAAGACAAAGAAAACCTATTGGCAAATACTGACAGAGACAAGACCAAGGTAAAGGGATTCACCTAAAAAGAAGTGAAATCTTCACCATACGAGACATTTCTCCGTATCTAAGAAAGATTCTCGTACGTTATTGTGGCATTGTAGCTCATTTGACTTGGACTATACCAAATGGATGGAAATGATCCCTTTCTCAATGGAGACCTGGAGAGAAGCTCATATGAAACAACCATGATTCTCTCTAGTGATGGTGGAGAAATTGGTTTGAAAGCTCAAGAAATTGCTATGTGATTAAAGGCGATCCCGCTAATGGTATTGTACTCTAATGTAATTTATTCTCTTGCTTTGTAGAAAACATTATGATGAATGCATATACCTGAAATTCAGTGAGGTAAATTTGTAGCTCTTGCTTTATATGATGATATTTTGTTAGCAAAACTAAATGACAGTGTTTTATTTACGAGGTGAACAATTCTTTCTAAAAATTTTCGTATGAAGGATACAAAGAGTGTATTCATGTCATTGGTATTGCAGAACCACAAAGACATATTTTCAAGGTACTTCTGGTCCGTCTCAGGAACTGGTATTAATAAAATTAGAGATTTCAAGGAAGATTTTCTACCAAGTACGTCTTATTGTGAAGGGGTATAGTTCAGCTTGAAACCAATGCCGGTAAGTACTACTTTAAAGGAAATAAAAGAACATCCCATATGCTTTACCTGTCAAAGCTCAATGGTATGCCCAAGTCTACATGCAAGACCGAACATTGGTACTGTTGTGGAACAATGGGATTATACTGTAGTGATTCCAAAGCTTAGACACTTAGATGAAGAACAATGAGAACACTTATGTCCAAAAACCATGCTTATGTATGTATGTACGAACAATTTAATAATCGTTTATTCGATTCCTCACTATTGGATGAAGCATCTGGCTTAAATCACTATTAGGATACATTTTATGATGGCTGGAGCTGCAGCATTATGGAGGATACAAGAAGACCGATTTCTACCCACCATGGGAATCCAGCCACTGTTTTGAGGCTATCACATGGTGTATGAAGGAAAGAGTTTTATTTTTTGGGCTTAGAATTATGGACTTATCTTCAAGCTACCGAGAACAGTATTAAAATAATTCAAATTTTTGTTGTTTTTAATATAAGAAACACAAAAGGGAGCTAAAATAAACAGCATCGACATTAATTATTTAGCTATATGAACGCAGCAAGAAAAGAAAGTGGGCTATTGAGCACACGAGAACCTAGCGATGATCGTTGATCCTTTGACTCAGGGCATGCCACCACACCACAATATGATCATGACCATTATGACTTGGTTCCATTATAGTTTTCAAACAAGGAATAATGTTATTTTTAATGAAATTTTAAATTGTGAGATGTTTTTTCCTCATATTCATGTGCACCTTAATTTGACTTGAGAGAATTCATTTTATATAACCAAGAATAAGCATAGGGTTTATTCATTATATACTGCTGTCACATTAATTTTAAGTAGAAAGCAAGTACATAGTAATATATGCGTGTTATACTACTCGTCATTAGAGGACTTATTGCCATGATTCATGAATTATTACTTAATATGACATTTTCATGGTTTTTAAGATTATATATTAAGTTTAAAGTATAATCACAAGAATGTTACGCTTGTTATGCCCTCTCCCAATCATTTCAAAGGACTATTAGCCATAACCCCAGAATTATGATTTCCTAATTTATGGAACGAAATCTCATTGTGATTTCTTTTTAATTACTGTAAAAAATCAATCAAAGGCAGCTAATTAATTTCTTGTTGGGGAG
Source organism: Pinus albicaulis (assembly GCA_034641835.2). Taxonomy (NCBI): domain Eukaryota; kingdom Viridiplantae; phylum Streptophyta; class Pinopsida; order Pinales; family Pinaceae; genus Pinus; species Pinus albicaulis. The sequence continues at coordinate 16,940,281 of CM076576.1, read as the reverse complement.
CTCAAGTGGTCCGTCATCCTGCTGGCGTCTTCATCACGTACCAGAACACCGACATAGCCGTCGTGTTTACGTGAAGCTTTCTGCTTACAAATATTTTTATTTGGTCCCCAAGCTCACTAACTCAACTCTTCAGTTTTACACCACTGTCAGAGTGAGGAGAGCTGGGAAGTCCTTTCATATTTATCCTTAATTTTTTGTTTTAGTGAGAGTTTTTGGGAGAGTTTTTGTAAACCATGGGAGTCAGGCAAAGCTTTATTTCTCTTAATTTCACCACTGAAGAAAAACATGAAGTTTTAGCAGTTTCAGCAGAAATGTATTTGGTAGCAAAAGTTTTTTTTATATAGTGAAGTAACCAGAAATTTTTTAATAACAAATATCTTGAGCCATCACCATTTGAGGTATGATTTATTGTATTTATTTTTATTTGACGATTATTTTAGCATTATCTATTATTTTAGAATTTTTATTTTGAAGCTTACACTATTAAATCATGGCAACTCTAAAATTTATATGAAAGGGAAATTTGAACTGGAGAAACCTAATCAATATTAAATCATTTGGCATTCAGCGATGAAGTACTGTGAGGAATATCTTAAAGACAATAACAACTTATCTCATTATTCCAATGGTAGGACCGATCATATGTTACTTGAACACAAATTATTGGTGTGAAAACAAGCATATGAGTACAAGGAATTTAACTTATTCATTTTTCAATTTTTCTTAATCATCCACTCTATATAGACACATGCAGTTTATGTTGCTTCTGCCTTTAGCAAGTGGGCAGGCAGCTGTTGAAAGGATTTTGTAGAGAGACATGACGCACAATAAGGAAGAAAGAGAAGATTATGTTCATGTAAGCATTTGGTTACAAACCCATGGTCCTTCGACGGCCTTTTGTACACTTACCAGCGCTCTTCTGTACTGCAGATGTCCATTTTACCGTGACAACGAAGAACTTTTGAAACCGTGGAATATGAGTACTGCCAGATGATTTGGCTATGGATTCGTAGGATTACATTCTTCACGAAATTGGGGCATTTGATTGGTTAATGTCCTAAACTCAAATAGATTCCATCATGTTTTATTTACTTTCTTAGACAACAAAGCATCACCTCACTATGATGATATACAAGGAGCAATGTCTTTATATTCTTGCAGAATACCTGTTAGTTCTCGATAATCCATACGTAGGGCCTAATGGAAAATTTAAGGACATGATGCCTTCAAGTTTTTCCACAAAATGATCCTCATTATGATCCAACATTAACTTTCATTTCCATGTTGTATTTTAGCCGTGAGTTGTCTTTCATTATTCTCACATTTTGAAGGATGAAATGTTCAAAGGTTCGAACATGTTTCTGATTTACTTGCCTCATTATTGTTTGAGTGATCAAATATTAAGCCAGGGCTCCAAAATACCGAGAAAGAACATGGAGGAGCCCTCGAAGACCCAGAAGGGAATGTTGCTTGGTCACCCAGAAGAACCTTCTATCTCGTCCGCTCGCTGGGCTCTTAGATGTTGGAACAAACGATTATTTATTTTAATGCTTCACATGATTATTAGCAAAGCTTTAGGGTCATGCTCTATAAGCAATATATACTACTCTATTTGTTTGAAGTTAATTTGTCGTAAATATTTGAAATCAATTATGCTGTTGACTTGGAAATATTACAAACACTTTTAAATTTAATTTCATATTTTTGCGTTGTTTTTTTATCTTTGATTTTGAAAGTCAATAATTCTAATATCCTTGTGTCACAAATATTTTATTTTTATTTATAAAAATTCAAGCATTTATGAGTCTATAAGTATTGTTAGGTCAATGTGAAAGTAATTCATTTGTGCGTATCCCTATAAATATAGTAAACATTAAATTTTAATCGCTATGTATATATGACAAACAAATTTCAATACTTCAAACTTCTCAATAATAGTTTTAATTAAACTTTATAATATGTATGAGAAAGATGTATGCTCATGTATATATGACAAACAAATTTCATAATACTTCTACAAATTTTCACGTATTTTACTTAAAACTTTCATATTACGTATGAGAAAATGTATTTTCGACGTTTTGATAAATTAATCATACACCGAGATGCCGAAGTAATCTTAAAATTCTCATTCCATATTGCAAAGTATGCAATGGTATATTGCAAAGGCAAAGTCCTATGGCTATATAAGTTTGTATTTTTCACATAAAAATAAGAATTTATCAATGTGTAAATTATCACCTAGAATGATTACTATGAATAATTTAGATTTTATTTTTGGAAATTTTTGGTTTTCTTTGTATCACCCTGCTCGGATACATATATACACCATTTGGAGAATTCTTGGTAAAAGGCAGTGTTTGCTAGAACTTGTATACATTAACTCACATAAGCTCAAAAGATTTAATTTAATTAATTTCAAATTCAAATTTAAGTTGGTGAGAACTCGCTCGCTAACTTATGTTGTATGACATAATTCTGAGTTTGACATTTGTGTCCTTGGAGAACAGGGTTGAATGAATTAATTAACAATATTGAATGTAACGAGATTTAATGGGCTACAACACGGCATGTTATTATTTGATCCGTAAACTGATGGCAATTACGCTTGGACATACTGTACTTTCCAGAAGACAATGTATAATGCCTTAATTTTCAATTTGATAAATGGCAGTGACAAATTGATATTTGCATGTGAACTAGATTTAATAAGCATATAAATTTTTATACCCTAATGCATATAAAAATTATGAATTTATTAATTTGGTATAATTTAGATTATTTTTAATTATTATTATAATGAAAAGTGTGAATTTTTATTTACTACTTTCAAATTTTTTATAATATATATGTAATAGTAACCCATAGGATGAATAAATTTTAGTTTTAACTCTTTTTTTTTTTTTTGTAGTGAACACATAAAATAAGAATTACATAAATTCACAAATTTATATATATATATATATATATATATATATATATAGTTATTTGGTTAGTAGTCTAATAATTTCGGTATATATATGTTATTTGGTTTAAAACAAATATTTAATAATTTTGTTTTTATATTTTTTATTTTATTTTATATAGTAAATAATTATTAATTATATAAGAATAAGAATTTACCAATTATATTTTACTAGGATTTATTTTGAATCATCGCTATAAGAAAGTAAGAGACCTTATTTTTCTTTATTCTTTAATTTTATATAATTTTTTATTTTACATATATATATATATATATATATATATATATATATATAGATATATATAGATATTATTAAAAGAGTCAAGAGATGAATAATTTTAGTTTAATTTTTTATTTTTTATGAAAATACACATGAATTTATTTCAAACATATTAAATTTTTCTAATGAAGAATGCTTCAAAATATAATAATAATTTTAATATTGAATGTAAAACGAAAGGTGTTATCTAATTTATGTTTTATATTTTATTTTAAAAATATCTTAAATCGAAACCCTTTTAATATGAGCTAATTGAAATATTTAGAAAAAACAATACTTTTATATTGGTCATAAAAAAATACCTAAATTTGAAAAGTTGAGAAAAGTATATGCACTATTATGAGGGAAATATTGCATACAATAACTCCTTGTATGAAAAACCTATCTAATCTTTTAAAAAGTATAATTAAGTCTTTCCTCCTATTAATCTAAACACAACTATCTTTTGGAATAACAGTGAAAATACCTTCTTTGAGGAGACTCAACAACACTCAATTTTTTCCTTCTTTTTGAATAACGTTATTTTGAAATTCATACTCCATCAAATTTATGACATGACCAAAATTGTTTTTCCATGGGAACGCATCTGAAAGAGTGGGGACCATTTCTCATGTCTTCACCTTTTCAAGGAAATGCCAGAGTATTTGGGGAACATTTTCCAATGTCTCCTTTCGAGAAACTTCAAGAAAATGCATTAGGAACATTTCATTATGGGTGACATATTTTCCAAAAGTGGGGTGTTTGGGTGTTTTAAGTCGTATTTGCACGTTCATCCATAAATTTTCTAAGTTATAAACATGTCCCCAAGATTGAGAAATATATTAAATGGGAACGATGTTAAAGCACAAGACATTTCAAAAGATGAGCTTTTAACACTTTCCTTCATGAAATGGGGAAATCCCCACAATGGATAGTTTGATAGTAGAGTTTTACTTTGGGATTCTTCAAATCAAAGGTAACTTTCAAAGGAACAATTAGAATCCAGCATCAAGGGAGAGCATACATAGAGAGTTATAGGGGTTTTGAATTCCACCTTTATTACTCTTATTGAAAAGAAGCAACCATGTGGACTTTTGAGGATTTTATCTTTACTTTATTGTAATTTTAATTTAATAAATAATAAAGTTAAAAATTGCTGCTCAAAATTATTTGGAAGCGAAATAATGGATTTCTTCTAACACAGATATAGATTCATGATGATGGTATTTACTGTAGGTAGAAATAAATAATTCCATTAAAATTATTACAAGAAAACATATAACCTAAAATTTGATTTTTCAAAGACCTGCGATCATGAGCGATTTTTATGTGTAATCCTTATTTAGATTAGACGATATATAACATGATAAATTGGATAATGAGATGTATTTTCACCCATATTTTTCATCGTTTAATATATGGGGACTTTACCAATCCTTTTTTCATCCATCTCATGGTTCAAGGAAGGATTTCTCCACCACCACTACTATGTTGCTGGTCAAATGTCCAGGAATATTATTGCTCAACAAAGGAAAATTGAAGGCGTTCAAAAACTATCAAAAAACTTTCTCTACAAAACACCTGGCTTCATCTCATATTCATCGATGCATCCTTTTTTATTTTTCTTTCAGTCCCTCTCAAGATCACTATTATTTGAGAAGTGATTCTTATTTTATGGAGATGTTAAAAGTCTTATGGTTAATCAAAAGCCATGCCTTATTGATAATAGTTTGGATCCCTGCTATTTTCGATCAAAGTTACAAATTTCTTTCCTTTTTAAATACAATGTTAATGTGTTATATTATTTACATGACTATACCACAAGTTGTAAATTGCACGATAGTAAGAGGTAGCTCCTCTTTATTTGATGGTTTGAGGGCAGCAATTTTTTAAGCGTATTTTTTCTTCATAAATCTTTTACATCTCCTTTTATAATTTTTACACAATTTTTGGTTAAAATTTGTTTTCAGGTGCAAGTGGTGGGTTTTTCCATGGTTTTATAGTTTCGATTAAGGAATCGTATTGTTTTCTAATGATGTATAAATATATTTATGCAATTCATGGATACCAAGGGATATATATTGTATTAAAATATTAAAAGAGTACAGTATTAAAAATATCATTTTATTTTCCTAGTTTTTAGGTTTCAAGGATAAAAACATTCATGCTTATATGCAATTTTAAACTCATGTTTTACTTTATTAAAATATATTAGAAATAATGACCGTACAAGTTTAAAGAATAAATTTCATGAACAAAACAGTTTTGGATTTACACACCTTTTGGGGCTAGGCTCTGGTCACATGTATCCATAGTGGCATCCATGGTTGGCTCCTTATGGTGAAATGGAAATGTGAGAAATTCAAAGAGATGAATGAGAAATTCAACAGAAGGGATTTGATTATCTAAGTTCAAATTTTAAACATTTGTTGTTGGAACAGACATGGATCACTAGGGATCCAAGTATTGCGCCAACATATATGTCAACAAAATAACTAATGTTGGAGAAAGAAAAGAGGAATAATATGTTTGTGTTCTAGATTTGGATACTTGAACACCAGTGGAAGAGCAACACAATATTTACACCTACAATATCTATGTAAGAAACCCAATAACAAATTTTTCTTATGAAGAAGTTTTATAACATGAGGATGAAGATGGAGATCTTAGTGACAATTATATGAATTCTTCAATATTGTGGTAAGGAAACATTACTCATTCATATTACATTTTAGATGAATATAAACAATATATTTTTGAATGTTCATATCAAACTCATGGGACAGTCTAAGCATTTTATAGTACAATGTTACATCCATTTTAAAGTTTTATAAAATCATCTTATCCTTTGTTACGTAAAATATGATATAAAAACATGGAAAGATGAAATGAGATGACTTATTTGTAAGAGGATGATCTCTGAACAAAATAGAAATAAGTCCTTTGAGTGGGAGACATTAATTCAAGAGGAAGATCCAAATATTCAAGAAAAGTACAAAAGCTAAAGTAGAGATGTGAAAATAAAAAGCACGAAGAACACTGCTTATTCAAAATTTCTTGCTAAAGGGAATTTATTTAATAATGTTTCTTTACAGACAAAACATTCAGATACAGGCGATGATGTTACTTTTTCTTATTCAAGTACACATGTAGATCATGAGGCATGACCAGGTCAATCTAGGCACAATATTTTCTCACATGAACTCCTCACATGAGCGATTTGAAAATATGAAAGATTTGATGGTGGTGATGTTTTCTTGAGGAAAATTCTGCCACAAAATCATTGAAACAGTGTTCTGAGTTGAAGCTTACAGTGAAGACAGCAGATTCATGGTGTTACAGCACATCCTAGGATTTTCCAAAAACTTGATTTATATGTTTAACACGTAGTGATGCAAGTGTAAAAGTAATGCTGAAAAGTATACATAACATGGTTTTATGAGTAATGGGCATTATAGAGGGGATTTCCCACTGAATTTCCATAATTTATTGGGAACACTTTATTATGGTGCAAATAACCATTTATTCCTAAGAGGTAGTGAGTAAACGAAATAAATTTGGTAATTTTCCAACAAATGACTAAAAGAGTATGGCATCATAGGAGTATATCCCCATATACATTTTAAGCACACAATACCCTATGTAAAATGTATTTCTAATTACCTTCAGATTTTGTATTTTCATGAAGAATGTTTGGAAAGTAAAATTAAAGGATTATCTCTACACCCTTCAAGCGTTCTAGTGAATATTGCAATTTTGGTACAGTGATGTGTGTATCCATGTTTATCCATCAATGGCAAATATATGTACAATGTCTCATTTACGTACAAATTCCCAAGAACACATGTGATTTACTTCATTAGAAATTCCAAAGTCCTTTCACAAGTTCAAATAGTTTAAGTCTTGAAAATCAAACAGAATAAAATTATGATGTTGATAACATATAATGGTAGAAAATTTTTGAAATTAATTTGAATAGTTCAGTAAGAAGTAAGTATAATAAGGAAGAAATGAAGACCAAAAGAACAGCAAGTGAGTTATAAAATTAACAGAAGAAAATGAACAGGGAGGTTACAGAGTAAAATCAAGGACATTCTCACTGTATGGAGTTAGGAAATGAATAAAAGAATGTATCCCAAAAGAGTGATTGACCAGCCCTTAAAATGAGAACGCCATCTAAGATGCACTTAAGAATCCCTATAGAGCCACCATTTATGCTTCAACTATGTTTTCAGCTCCCCAGACTACAAGAAATGACAGACCATCTAATCTTCATCATAATATAAGCCACACACCCACATTCCTCCTAAGGACAACTGTCATATCATCTCACTCAGAAGGAAAGAATCCCATATCCTTATGATGTACTATTTTGTGGATTAGGTCAGCGTTCCAACATTCTAAAAGAATAAGGTCTTGCAAGTAAGCTTCTCAAAATCAAGGACAATTCGTTGGAAAAAAGCTATTTCTACTCGAATGCACCAAAATGCGATAATGGGGTGACGATATCTTTTGGTCCTTATTCTGTCCGTGTTGAGACATGAAACTAATAAAGGTGTTAGCTCAACATGTTCATGTTTTTTCCACAGAACACGCTCATTCATGTCCAAACCCTAGTTTTTTAGCTCATTCCACAATTATTTCTATAATTTTCCATCAAACACACTATGTGTTTATTATCAACAATATTTACTTTGTTATTATTAAATATGAGATTATGCTATGATTTAATGATGACAATTTTTTTGTTCAAAGACATTTATCACAAGGTTCCATTGTCAAATCCTTCACAAACCAGCTTGAGTGTGAAAATGCCTAATTTAGAAGCCATACTTTTGGCACAAGCTTCAAAACAGAAATTGAGAGGTTATTGTCAAAATAGTGCAGGATACCCTCCACATCCTGGATTCCACCCTCAAATCACCCAGGTCACTTTGTATGAAGTAGCCAATTTGTCCTAAATGTGCAATCAATTTTAAACCTGCTAAACTTAAATCGTAAATTTAGTTATCAAATTTTAATTTTATATTTTTTATAAATATTTTTATTAAATAATATTATCATTACCAAACCCTAGCAATATAAAGCAGGCACCTTCTTATCATTTTCAAATCTTCTTTCATGAGCTATACTTCAATTGTGAAATTTCAATGATTCTGTTTCTCATAGTGTTTGATCATCAGGAATCTTGTCATGATATGTTATTAAGCCGCGAATTTTATAATTACCAATTTTTTCTTAGGATTATTTAATATTTAAATTATTAAACCATAAAACCCAATGGCAATACTTATATGTTAATATCCTGGCGCTTTACTGATAAAATATCGTTAGTGCGCTAAAGAAGACATTGTTCTAGAATGGAGAAAACACAAGAATTACAACATGCTACTAACCGTTAAATTCAAAAATTAGAAAGAAAAGTAGAACCAAAATTTGACCCCCAGGAAACCGAATATTTGTTAACCATTTGGGTTCTGAAGGTCCATGTATAGGAATACCAGAAACAATAATAAATTTATCTTCATTATTCCAATGAACTGATCATGTTTTTACAGAAAACCTTTGGAATACAAATTATTGTGTAAAACAATATCACAAGAATTGAATTATTCATATTTTTCAAATTTTCGTATCCGATCCATCATATGATGATATTGTTTGGTATTGTTTTCACCTTCATCAAGTGGTAATGTTCACCAGTATTTTATAGCCTTGACTATAATAACAACAGTGCTATAAATATTATGTTCATAACAGACCATAAACTTATGCTGTCCTTCACGACCTTGCGGCAAGATTAGTTGTTGTTTTCCACCGTAGGATACCATTTATCGACATGAAGAAATTTTGGGTATTGAACATTGAGGTCATCAAGGATGATTTGGCTATGGATCTTGAGACTATAGCCTTCATGATATCGGGGCATTTTATCGATCAGCCATTCCAAATTAGTTGCTCCATAATGTATAGCTGATTAATTTTATTAAAAATAAAGCTACCACCATTTGTGACGATATAAAAGGAGAAATTTTTATTTATGGTCCAAGCCTTCAAGTACCTACATCACAATACACATGCTGGGCCTAAAATGGAAAATTCCATGACATGGATGCCTAAGTTTTCACAAAAAATTATCCTGCCTATGACCCAGCTAAACATGACAAATCTAATTTCATGTTGTATTTTAGTTTAGGGTTACTTCCTCCATTATTCTCATATTTTGTCTACATCAAATGTTCGGTATGTTCAAACAAGTTGATTTATCATTCTCATTATTGTTTGAGTGATCAAATGTTTTAGGCTCCAATATAGTTAACAAAGGTGGAAATGAGGAGGAGCCCTTGAATATCGAAAATGGAATGCAGAATGAAAACAACACAAACAATAACTTTTGTATTGGCTCCTCATTGCTCTTTAAATGTTGAACAATGATTATTTCTTTTAATGCTTCACACACAATCTCAGCATTTATTACCATAAGGTTTTAGGTGATTGATTTTTAAGCAAAGACATATTAATACTCATTTTTTTGAGGTTAGTTTGTTGTAAATATTTGAAATCAATCTATGCCACTATTTTTAAAACAAATATCAAATACATTTAAATTTTATTTAGTTATTTTCAATATTTTAACTTGATTTTGGAAGTGAGGAATCCTAATATCCTTGTGTGACAAATAGTTTTATTTTTTGTCATAATATCTTATATGGTTTTATCAAGAGTTTATATTAGAAGTGAAACTAAAACTATTCTATAATAAGTAGCATATCCTATTTAAACATTAAATTATGCTTCTAATGTATATGACAAATAAATTCTCATGTAATAACTTCATAAACTTTGAATCAATATAATGGCTTTCCGAGTAGTCTTCTAAACTTTCAATATGTATGAGAAAAATATATGTTTACGCTTTTTGTATAAATTAATCTCATGGACTCATCATTTCATTATCAGCACCTTCTGTACTAACAATTCCGGACGTTCTCATTCCATATCGCAGTTATATATCCCTTTACATACACAATAAAGTTCCATGTATTAGTGTATATAAGGACAACTAAATTTTGTAATCCTTTACAACTTTGAATCATAAAATGGTGGGATTTTTTTACAAGTGTTTTCTAAACTTTCCTAATATATATATAGCAGTATGGTGAAAACTAAAGCTGTAAAATACTTTTTTGTTCTTTTTTGGAGAAAAATTTTCATTTCTTTTCGTTCTTCAACTTTCTAACCATAAAATAATTTTTCTCAAGGTAGAACTCTACATTTTTGCGATAAAAGTTGTGAGAAATTTTGCGAGATTTTCATTACTTATTTTTTTAAATTTTTTTAGTGCAAGATTATTATTTCAACTAGCGCTTTTCGAGGTGTTTCTTAACAATCAAAATGATTCACAGCAACATGTTATGTTTCAATGTTGTATTCATTGAAAATTTGGTGTTTTGAGAAATAAAATGTATACAAATAATCTAGACAGAGGTCTACATTTTGTTTTCATCATATTTACAGCTAATGGATGCATATCATAATTACTAGAATTTTTTTAGAACCTGTCCATACGGCACCATAGATGACATGTTTTCATGTATAAACAAATTTCTTAAACATATAAGTTATAAAACTAAAAACTAAAATACCTACTAGAGCTGGGCTACACTCAATGTAATGCCCTACAATTTTTTCTAATTTTTTTACAATGTATTTTGGAGATACAAAATTTTGATTTCAATTTTCTAATCACAAATGACCTCGAAATTGCTTCGCACCCATTTTATTAGAAAACAATTAAATTGACAATGCCACGAAATTCCATAAAAGTTATATTTCCGAAAGCAGATTCAATTTCAAATGCTTATCTTGGTTCCGACAAACACCAACAAAACCTTTCATGGATTTTAAATCGGCCCAAAGTTGCGTAATCCGTTTTCGTAGTCCTGGGCCACGACTGAAAGGCGTTAGTTCGGCTTGTAACTTGACCAGCTTGCCTGTCCAGTTTCCGTTTTGCGAGTCACAAACTAACGCTCATAGGCTCGGTCGAATTTCCCGATCAAAATTTCGGCCGAACTATTGGGGTACTTCCGCTCACTTAAAATTTTCAGGAGTTTCTACAAACACACATTTCGTGTTTAATATAAATTTTTAAAATGATCTAAAGCAATTTTCGTAAATTTCACAATACATATATATATATATATATATATATATATATATATATATATATATATATATATATATATATGAGAAAAGTGCTCTTTCCTAATATACATCTTAACCTTATGCCGAATTTAATTAATCCTATATTTTGAGTGTCCATGGACTTTGTCACAATTTATTTTACTCTTTTCCATTAGATTCTCCAAATATTTTAAAGTTTTTGTAATTTTTTACGTACAACTTAACTTTCTATAAATTTTTTATAAGAAAGCCATAATTCTTTAATGTAATCAATTTTTTTTTAACTACAAATTTTTAAACCAAGAATTTTTTAAAATTTCCTGTGGATAAATGCTTTCATGTGATGCATGTTTATATGCATCTTTTCTACTCGGCTACTTCTTCATTGACCAAAGAGAGATTCATAAATTGTTTTGCTAAAGGAACTAAAGCAAAGCATTTTTGTGAATCGACTTCGAGAGATTCACAAATCATTTTTCACTCATTGCTTAGAATTGTAATGGGTGGTTTGAATTTACAATTTATCCAAGTTTTTGCTTTATTTATTTTTGAGTGTTTTTAATTTATTCAAATAAGTTTTCTTTATTTTCTTTTGTATCACCGTATTTAGGGTATATAAAATATAAAACTATTTTGGGAGCTTCAATAAAAGTAAATTGCCATGAGAAACCGCCCATTTAACTCGGTAGCTATTGTGATGTTAATTGAAATTGATATCATTTTTTTTATATATGTGCTTAGCGTATTAAGAGATTTTCCACGTCACAATACGCATCTCGGTAGAGCAAATGTTATTCTTTTTCTCCTCGTGTTCGAGGGTGGTTAATTCAGCCAGTTGCCGTCCCCCTCATGTCCCTTGAGAAACCATAGCCGTGCTGAGAAACATTTCTATTGCAGAGACAGCATTTCTCCAAAAGTGGGGGGCCTGCCCTTGCCGGAGTGTTTTATGCCTTACCACGACTTTGTGTTACAAACATGTTCCACAGATTTTGCACATAGCTGAATATGTCGTAATAAATATACCCCGAAGATGAGGTTTGGCTACCTTCTCTGAAAATGTTAAAATCCCACATTTAGATTGTATTTGGGATTCTTCAATTTTTCAAATAAGAACTTCTATATGACTAAAATGATTCCAAATGGAGTTATGAGAGTATAATACAAGAGCTATAGGACGAATTCACCTTTATTACTATTATTACAAAGAAGAAAACTGCGGGAATTTGATAGATTTTCTTCCATTTTGTATCAGAAATTTGCTCTACAAACTAATAAATAAAAGAAAACTACTGCTCAAAATTATTTGGAAGGAACAATTTTTGATTTGTTCAACACAGAAAGATTCATGATGTACCTATTTTGTGTAGGAAATAAATCATTCCATTAAAATTGCTAAGAAAAATGAGACAACCTAAATTTTTATTTTTTCAAAATAATCACATCATGTAAGTTGAATTTTCTACGTGTTATATTTATTTAGATTAGATTAAATCTATGATACAAATTGGATAATGTATAGATCAACTTTAATATTTTTCATTTTTTATTATAAGGACTTTACTCAAACTTTTTTTTTCATCCATCTCATGATTCAAGGAAGGATTTCCATTCATCACATTTTCTTTATATTGGTGGTCAAATGTCTTACCAAGATTATTGCTCAAAGAAAAGGATTTAACTTTTAAAAAATATAAAAACTTTCTACAAATTACTTTATTTCATCTCATATTCATTGGATTATATCCTTTTTTATTTTCTCTATCTCCTCTCAATATTTGATTATCTAAAGGATCTTTCTTATTTTATGGCTACTGCAAGTCTTGTTATCAATGTTTAGAACCCATGTCTTATTTATAATATTTGATCCCTTGGTATTTTTATCAAATCCATGACTCTCTTTCCTTTTGAATACAAATTTTAAATAAGTATGTTACATTATTTGGTATGACTATACTTCACAAGCATTTTAAAATGGTAGTTTGCATATAGTGGTGATAGCTAATTTCTTTAATCGATGCAGTTTATGAACTCGAGGGAAGATATTTTTCTAAAAATCTTTGGCATCTCCGTTTAATTTTATAGATAGTTTTTTTAAGTATTTTCCATGGTGGTTTTTTCCACAGCCATATAGTTTCGATTATTGGAATTTAGATTGCATTCTAACAATGAGTAAGAGATTGATAATTCATGGATGCCACAAGATACATATATTGTATTAAAATATTGCAAAGACATGGTACATATTAAAAAAATGATTTTAACATTCATTTTCCCGCTTAGGAAGCTCAAGAATAAACATAGTATGTCATGTGTGTGTTTTAAATTTCATATTTTATGTTTTTTTACTAAGAACACATTTAGAAATAATTAATACATAACAAGCCGCTAATAATAAATTTAGTACCACCAATTTTGGATTTAAGAATACCCAAGTTAGGCTCAGCTATGATGATGTGTATGCACCTTAATATAGTGGGGGACCATAAAGTGATCTTTATGGTTATATGAAAATGGGTGAGAAATTGTGAGACCTACCGAATATATTCATCAGAAAACTGAGTTTGTCAGTTCAAAATGGAACATTATTGTTGAAATAGGTAAGTCAACTCAACATGCAGATTCATGAATGTTAACATATATGCTTAAAATACCACTCAAGTGATAGAAAATGAAAACATGTACATGCTTCAGGGTCTCCCTAGATTCATCATTAATGTCATGATAAACAAAAAAATAAAATTGTGGGATAAGCTACAAAGCCGATTCCAGGTAAGGAAACCAAAGAAAAATTGTCCCTTGAAGAATTTTTAACATGAGGATGAAGGATGAGATTTATGAAAACAGAATTTTAAATATTGTGGTAAAGAAACAATACCATCCAGATATTAATATTTTAGATGAAGAGGCTAAAATTTTTTCAAATTTTTACACCAAACTCATGGGATATCTAGTTGTTTCCATAGGCAGAAGAAGCTAGTTTTAGAGTTTTACAAAACTATCCCATCCTTGTTGCCAGAAAATATGAGAAAAAACATAGAAGGATGAAATGGAGGGCGCCTTGTTTGTAAGAGGATGATCTTAAAAATAAAACAAAATAAGCCTTTAAGTGGGAGACATATAAACTAGAGAAGATCAAAATATCTAAGAAAGTACAAAAATCTGGCAAATAGAGATGTGGAAAGAAGAAAACCAAAGGAAATATTACATATCCAAAATTTCTGCACAAAGGGAAGGCGTATTTGAAGATGCTCCTTTAAAGAAAATATCTCGTACAAAGTGAGTGGGATACAATTTTCTTATTCAGCAAATGAGATCATGAGGCACACTCGTCAATTAGGCAAACATCTCTTTCACATAAATACTTCCACATGAATTAATAATATACAATATTTAATGATACATTTTTCTTAGAGATATTTTAATACAATCAAAATTGGCTGGAAATGAAAATTGAGTTGAAGCTACAGGAAGGATTATAAATTCTGTTATGTTATGCAATATCCTAGTATTACTCAAAAATTTTATTTAGTTATTTTTCAATATTTTAACTTGATTTTTGGAAGTGATAATCCTAATATCTCTGTGACAAATAGTTTTATTTTTATTTACAAACATTTTACGTGTTTCATTTATGACACATTAGATGTGAAACCGAAACTATTTCTATAATAAGTAGCATATCCTATTTAAACATTAAATTATGTGTTTAATGTATATATGACAAATAAATTTTCAATACTTTCAAACTTTTGAACCAATAGAGTGTTTTGCTTTTCCGAGTAGTCTTTCAAACTTTCATGTATGAGAAAGAGAAAGGACGTTTTTAATAAATTAATCATGGATCATACTATTTACTATCAGCACCTTCACCATGACTCGACGTTTTGCATTCCAGGTCATTGCAAAGTATATACATCCTTTATATACAACAATAAAGTCTGAAGGTTATATATATGATGTTCAATTTATAACTTTTTATAAACTTTTTAAATTTAAAATGGTGGGCTTTTTATAAGGTTTTCTAAACTTTTCTAATATAGCATAAGAAAATGTGAAGTCAAAATACCTTTTATTTTTTTTTCAGAAAAAAAAAAATTATTTTTTCGTTTCTTCAATTTTTCCAAATGACAACAATTTTTCTGTGTAGAATTTTCATTTCATATAAAAAAGTTGAGAAATTTTAATAGATTTATATTACTTATTTTTTGAAATTTTTTATACAAGATTTGAGAACAACTGATGCTTATGTGTGTTTCTTAACAATCAAATGATTCACAAGAAGCCGCAAGTATGCTTCATTGTTGTATTCATTGAAAATTTGTGTTTTTGAGAAAACAAATGTACATAAACAATTCAGGACACAGTCTACTTTTGTTTTCAATTACACAGCTAATGGACGTATATCATAATTACTAAATTTTTTGAACCCGTCCAATGGCTAAAACTATATATTTTTGATATGTTCGTTGCAAGAAGCAAATTTCTTAACATATGTTATAAACAAAATCCAAAAGCTATCAAATAGATTCGTATTATCAATGCCCCATAATTTTTTCTAATTTTTTTTTTACAATGTATTTTAAGAGATACAAATTTTGATTTCACCTAACTGAAGAACGCATCTTCAAATTGCTTCTGCACCCATTTTATTAGAAAAAATAATTAAAATTAATAAACGCTACTAAATTTGCAAAGTTATATTTTAAAGTAGATTCACCCTTGAAAATGCTTGTCTTGGTTCCGACAGCTAATTAACAACCTTTCATGTGATTTTAATCGTTCAAAGTTGTGTAACTGCTTTTTAGGTTCCAAGTTTACGTAATTTAAGGGACAAAAGTGTTCAAATTTCTTCCACCGACTAAATGTCAGCTTGGCTTTAACTATGTTTTTCTACTTATGAGTCGTTAAATTAACGTCTTAATAGTTTTCACTTAATTTTTATCGTAAAATTTCGGCTAATTAGCGGTAACCTCTCGTCACGTAAAATTTTTGTGAGTTTCATGTTATTAATAATATTTAAGAACATATAATTTATTGCGAAACGATTCAATACCGTACCTTCACAATATATATATATATATATATATATATATGAGAAAGCGCTTTTTTCTCATTAATCTTTAATCTTACACGAATTTAACCCTCATCCCATATTTTTATATTGGGTCCGCGGACTGTCAATTTATTTTTACTCTTTTTCCATTAGATTCTCCAAATATTTAAAGTTTTTGTACTAATGTACAACTTAACCTTTCACATAAAGTTTTTTATAATAGCAACAAAATTTTTTAATGTAACTTCTTAATTTTTTTAATCACAAATTTTTAAATCAGTAATTTTAAAACTTCTCAGATAATGCCGATGTGATGATGTTTATATGCATCTTTTTCACTCGGTTACTTTTTCTATCGACCGCAGGAGATTTGCAACCCATTTAATAGGAATTCAGCTACCTATGAATCGACTCGCAGGAGATTCATAAACTATTTCTTTTCTGTATCATCGTTTTAATCAGAAGGCGGTGGTTTGAATTTATAATTTATTCAAACAAGTTTTTTATTTTCTTTATTTATTTTTGAGGTTTTTAATTTATTCATGTTTCTTTATTTTCTTTATCAATTTATTTTGTAAAAGGGTATATAAAAATATAAAAACCATTTGGGAGCTCAATAAAAGTAAAATTACGCGAGAAACTGCCTATCGAACTCGGCAGGGGAAGCACTTGACATAATTCTGAATTTTGACATCATTTTTTTTGGAGAATAGGTGTTGAATAACAGACGAATGGCCACAATACGTATCCGGGTAGAGCAATGTTATTTTTTGCTCGTTAACTATGGTGGAATTTAATTGTTGGCCAAGGCCCCCGGCGTCCCTTTTTGATAAACCCAGAAAATGGCGAGGTAAAACATTTCCCATTGTGGGTGACACATTTTCCTCCAAAAAGTGGGTGTTCACACCCTTAAGTCGTGATGTTTGGTATGCTCACTGTATTTAATTTCGAAATATAAACATATCCACAAGATTTATAACAGATGAAATGAATGATGTCGTAATAAAGGATAATTTTGGAATATTATGCCTCACACTTCCTTTCGATGAAAAAATGTTAAAATCCCAAGGTCGATTTTCATTTGGGATTATCGAAATTCTTCAAAGGTAACTTTCGTTGCAGACTTCAATGATTCAAATGAATACAGAGTATAAGTATGAGACGAGATCGAATTCCACCTTTATTACTATTGTACATAGTTGAAAACTTATGTGGAATTTTGAGGATTTTTCCCCATTTTAATAATTTTTACTCTCACAAAACTAACAAACAAAAACCATATTGCTCAAAATTATTTGGGCAACAATTTTATTTTACCAACAGTAGAAATATTCACACGTAATCGGGTTTTGGTGTAGAAATAACCTGTCCATTAAAATTGCTAAGAAAAAGAGACAAACCTTAAAATTTTATCAAAGATTCATGATCATGTAAGTTGAATTTTCTATTTAATATATTTATTTAGATTAGATTAAATTTAAGTATAAATTGATAATGGGATGATATCAACTCCATATTTTTTCATTTTATTATATGACCTATCAAACTTTTTTCATCCATCTCACATGATTCAATAAAGTTGATTTTACCCACCACATTTTCTTTTTATGTTGAACAAATGTCTTGTCGTGTATGATTATTGCCCAAGAAAATATTTGAATTTTTTAAAAGTATAAAACCCCACAAATTACTTTATTTCATCTCAGTTCATTGATATGACCTTTATTTTCCTTGCCCTCTAATATCATGATTAGTTCAAAAGGATCTTATTATTTTATATTACCAAAAGTCCTTGTTATCAACAGAACCCATGTCTTATTTAATAATATTTTGGATCCTTTAAGTATTTTTATCAACCATATGACTTTCTTTCCTTTTGAATACAAATTTTTGAAGCCTGTCATATGTTATATTAGTTTGTATGACTATACTTAACATTTTAAAATGTAAAATGCATAGTATACATATTATCTCTTAATCGACGGCTGAGGGTATAATCGTAGAAGATATTTTTTCAAAAAAATCTTTTAGCATCTCCTTTTTATGTCTTTATAGATAGTTTTTTTATGGTTTTGCATGTTGTTTTTTATATGTTTTTATAGTTTCGATTAAGGAATGATTGGCCCCATTAATATAAATACATTGATAACCAAAAGATGCCACAAGATACAGTATTTATATTAAACATTGTGTAAAAGAGTATATATATTCAAAATATATTCATTTCTCCTAGGTTTTAGTTTTAAAAAGAATAAATATACATATGTTTATGTGTTTTTTAAATTTCATATTTAATGTTTTTTTTACTAAGAACACATTAAATAATGAATAGTACATGTTTAAAGCATAAATTTATAATGTATCACCCTTGATTTATGACAATTTCATCATTAGGCTCAGCTATGACATGTGGTACAATTTTATTATAGTGGGGGATCTATGAAGTGATTTCAGTGGTGAATAAAATACAGAAATTCAAGAAAGATCAATCAATATATTCTAATGGAAAACTTTGAGCTATTGAAGTTCAAAAATGGAAAGCCATTTCATTGTTGAAACAAAGTCAACCTTACCGTGATTCATGTATTGTGCCAAAGATATGTCAACAAAACACCACTGTTGATAGAAAGGAAAATATAAAAACATGTTTCCAGGTCTCCAGACCACCTGCTTACTACAATGTTTCAAGGAAGGTTATGCAAAAAATAATTGTGGGATAAGCTGTTATGCTTTGTCCGTGTAAGAAACTGAAAAAATTGGTCCCTAGAAGAATTTTACAACATGAGGATGAAGGATGGAGATTTAGTGAAAATTATACAATTCCTAAATATTGTAAGGTGAAACAATTATCTATTCATATTAATATTTTAAGAAGACATGAAATTTTTTTCAAATTTTTTACAATACCAAACTCATGATAAGCCCAGGCTAGCCCATAGGCATGTGTCACTTTGTTTTACAAAATCATCGTATCCAGCGTTTAAAATACATAGAAAAAAACATGGAAGCATGAAATGATATGCTTGCTCAGAAGAGGACATCCTGGAAACAAAAACAAAAATTGTCCTCAAGTGGGAGACATAAATCTAGAGAAGACCAAAACATTTGAAGAAAGTACAAAATCTATGTTAGAGATGTAAAAGAAGAAAATTTTAGAAATATTATAGTATATCCAAAATTCTACAAGAAGTATTTTGATGTTCTTTTTAATATAAATATCTCTGGATAAAGGAGGGATTAAGACTCTTCTTATTCAGGCAATAAATGTAGACTGCGAGGCATGACCATCAATTAGGCAGAAGCATCCTTTCATAAATACCAAGCATGGAATTGGTTCAATATATAAAACATTTAACAGCAGCATTTTTCAGAGGAGACTTAGACAAACTGCACCATTGGAAATGAAAACTTTGAGTTGAAGCTATGGTGGAAGGATTATAAAATTCCATGGTGTTATACAATCTTAGTACTATTCCAAAAACTTTATTTATATAATTATTATGAGAGGAACAACCCCATCGTTTCAACAGGAAAGGAAGAACGTAAAACCGATTGCACTTAGAGAAATTACCTTAGAAAGCAGTGGCATCAAACACTAGGAACATCTAACATATACCAAGTAAACAAGTGCAATAATTGGTATAAATTTGTTTTATATCATTTCTAGATTTTTATTTTTATGAATAATATTGTTTGTTAAAATTGGAGAGCGTTATCTCACTTCTACAATAATGAGAATATCACAATTGCAGAACATGCAGGTGTAGACCATGTTGATTCCATCAATGGGTAAATATACAAAATGTCCTATTTACGTACAAACGATACACATGGGTTTATTTTCTCATGAAGAAATCTAAAGTCCTTGACAAGTTCAAATAGCTTAAGTATCTTGTGGAAAATCAAACAAAGAAGAAAATTAAGGTGTTGATAACATATAATGGTAGAAAATTTTGTGGGAAAGAATTTGAATGGTTCAGTAAGAAGTAAGTATAGTAAGGAAGAACAATAATCCATACACACCTTATCATAATGGAGTTCCAGAAAGGATGAATAGGAGGTTAATTGAAAAATAATGGAGCATGCTCAGTCGTGTTGAGTTAGGACATGAATAAAGAAGGCATCCCAAAATTCAATTGAACCTTAGCCCTTTAAATGAGCCCTTTCATCAAGGATGCACACCACAAGACTCCCCATAAAGCCACAATTATGCTAAATTATTTTTTCTATCTCCCCTGAACGAGAAGAAATGATAGGAATATCCAATCTACATCATAATATAAGGCCCACACCCACATTCCCCTCCCAAGGATACTTTGTCACAGTAGCCCACCAGTGAAAACAACCTGATATCTCTAAGGATGCTAATTATTCTATGTGTATTAGGTCGTCATGGTCCAATCTCTTGAAATAATGCCAAGATCTTCAATTTATGCTAGCTACTGGGAAATATTGCAAATACGTTTAATTTTTTTTTTTTTGCATTGTTTTATCATGATTTTGGAAGTTGTAATAATCTTAATATCCTTGTCTCACAAATAGTTTTATTTTTATTTATAAACATCTTACACTATTGCAATTATGATTTTATACATTGTTAGTCAATGTGAAAGTGAAACCATTGCACATTGTAAGTTCATATCTGCGCTGCTAATGTATATATGACAAATAAATTTCATAATACTTCATAAACAGTGACAGTGATTTTATCTAAACTTTCACAATATGTTTGAGAAAAATGTCTTTTGACGTTTTAATAAATTAATCTTGATTATATCATTGCATTATCAGGCACCTCTCACCTGTGTTTATAATTTTTTATAAACTTTGAATGCATAAAATGGTGGGCTTTTTTATAAGTTTTTTCTAAACTTTCCATATATATATATATATATATATATATATATATATATATATGAGAAAACAACCTGATATCTCTAAGGATGCTAATTATTCTATGTGTATTAGGTCGTCATGGTCCAATCTCTTGAAATAATGCTAAGATCTTCAATTTATGCTAGCTACTGGGAAATATTGCAAATACGTTTAATTTTTTTTTTTTGCATTGTTTTATCATGATTTTGGAAGTTGTAATAATCTTAATATCCTTGTCTCACAAATAGTTTTATTTTTATTTATAAACATCTTACACTATTGTAATTATGATTTTATACATTGTTAGTCGATGTGAAAGTGAAACCATTGCACATTGTAAGTTCATATCTGCGCTGCTAATGTATATATGACAAATAAATTTCATAATACTTCATAAATGGCGACAGTGATTTTATCTAAACTTTCACAATATGTTTGAGAAAAATTTCTTTTGACGTTTTAATAAATTAATCTTGATTATATCATTGCATTATCAGGCACCTCTCACCTGTGTTTATAATTTTTTATAAACTTTGAATGCATAAAATGGTGGGCTTTTTTATAAGTTTTTTCTAGACTTTCCATATATATATATATATATATATATATATATATAGATATATGAGAAAAGTGTTCTTTCCTAATATACCTCCTAATCTTATGATGAATTTCACTTCATCCCAGGTTTTGGAGATCTGATGGATCAACACAGTTGATTTCGCTCTCGTCCATCTTATCTCCTAAATATTCTAGGTTTTCCTATATATTTTAAATTTTTTTCACTTTTTAAATGTAAATTTAACCTTCTTTGTGATTTTTTATTATAAGAAAGTCACAATTCTTTTAATGTAATACTTCTTAATTTTTCTAGCTACAAATTTTAAAATCAAAGCATTTTAAAACTTCCTCAGAGATAATGCTCCTATGTGATGGACGTTTATATGCATATTTTCTACTCTGGCTGCTTCTTCATCGATCTGAGGAGATTCATAAACTGTTTCTTTTCTACTCATTTCCATGAATCGCAACAGGCCGTTTGAAGTTTTTAATTTATTCAGAAAGTTTCTTTATTTTCTTTGTATCACCGATTCTGGGATATATATACACATATACACATCATTTGGAGAGTTCAGGAAAAAAGTAAATTTTTCGGTGAGAAATCTACCCATTTAACTCAGAGAAGGTGTGTGACCTAATTTGAATTTGATATCAGGTTTTTGGAGAACAGGTAGTTTGAAAAGTGTTAATAGCTAAAGAGATACAATGGCCACAATACGCGAGTATCTATGCAAAGCAATGTTATACTTTGCTTTGTAACTGTGGTGGCAGTTAATTTATTGGCCAAGGCGATCACCTCCTTCCACGGACGAAAACAAAGAAAATCACAACTAGATGTCTGTAATGCCTTAATTTTCAATTTGATAAGGGTAGGTTGATAAATCGATATTTGGGTGTGAACCAGATTTAATAAGCATATAAATTTTAACCTAAATTTAATAAGTACAAAAATTAAGAATTTATTAATTTGCATAATTTAAATTTATTTTGAATTATTATTATAATGAAAAGTGTGAATTTTTATTTTATTTTTTATTTCTTAGATTTCTTATAAATTTTTATTATATATATATGGTTAGTAGTCAAGAGATGAATAATTTTAGTTTAAACATTTTTTTTAACAGAAAATAATATAAAAATAAGAATTTATACAAATTGATAAATTCTATATTGTATTTATATATGTTATTTGGTTAGCAGTCTAAACCTAAATAATTTTAGTATATATATGCTATTTGTTTAGTAGTCAAAAGATGAATTATTTTGATTTAATTTTTTTATTTTATTTTATAGAAAATAATGACATGAATAAGTATAAAAATAAGAATTTATCAATGAGTATTTACTTGGATTTATTTTGAATCATTGTTATTGTGAAAGTGTGAATTCTTATTTTTCTGTATTCCTTACATTTGTTATAATTTTTTATTTTACATATATATAGATTATTGGCTAGTAGTCAAGAGATGAATAATTTTAGTTTAATTTTTTATTTTTGTATGAAAAATAATAACATGAATTTCTTTCAAACATATATTAAACTTTTTAAATGAAAAATGCTTCAAATATAATAATAATTTTAATATTGTATTGCATATAATAAATTTTAGCATAAAAGTATCTAATTTATGTTTTATATTTTATTTTAAAAATATCTTAAATTTAAAACTCTTTTAATAATGAGATTTTTCTTTTTGAATTGAAATATTTAGAAAAAAACAAACATTTTTATATTGGTTTACAAAATACTCTTAACTTGAAAAGTTGAGGAAAAGTACATGGACTATTATGTGAGGAAAAAATTGCATAAGAAGAATTTCTTGTATGAAAAACCTATCTAATCTTTCAAAAATATAATTCAAGTCTTTCCTCCTATTAATCTAAATACAATCATCTTTTGGAATAGTGGAAAGGAAAAAAATACCTTCTTTGAAGAGATCATTGGACCATCAATTTTTCCTTCTTTTGAATAACGTTATCTTTAAATCTACAACTTGCATCAAATTTATAACGTTACTAGAACTATTTTTCCATGGGGACGCATCCAAAAAAGTGGGGGCCATTCCCCCATGTTTCTCATCCTTCGAGGGAAATGGACATTTGGGGAAATATTTCCCAATGTCCCCTTTTCGAGAAACTCAAGAAAATGCATGAGAAACATTTCCCTATTATAGGTGACACATTTGTTCAAAAGTGGGGTGTTTGGGTGCCTTTAAGTAGGGTGCCTACATGCCCTATCCATGAGGTTATTCAAGTTATAAATATATCCCCAAGATTGATAATAGATTAAATGAATGATGTTGTAACACAAGATATTCCTAAAGATGAGGTTCTTGACACTCTCTTTCATGAAAAATGGTAAAATCCCAAGGCTTTATAGTTTGATAGTAGAGTTCTATTTGGGATTCTCTGAATTCTTCAAAGGTAACCTCTTAAAGGTGGTCAATGAATCCAAATAATTATGGAGAGTTATAGGGGATTTGAATTCCACCTTTATTTCTCTTATTAAAAAGAAGAAAATCATGTGGAATTTTGAGGATTTTCTCCCCATTTTGCGTTGTAATTTTATCTACAAAATAATAATAAAAACGATTTCTCAAAATTATTTGGAAGGAACAATTTGGATTTCTTCAACATAGATAGATTCATGATGTAGTGGCTTTGCTGTAGGAAATAAATCATTCCATTAAAATTGCTAAGAAAAAGAAGACAATCCTAAAATTTGATTTTTCAAATACCTATGATCATGTAAGTTGGAATTTTCTATGTATTATCCTTATTTAGATTAGATTAGATGTAAGTATGGTAAATTGGATAATGGGATGTATCAGCTCCATATTTTTCACTTTTTAATATATGGGAATTTATTAAAAAAATTTCATCCATCTCATGATCTAAGCAAGGGATTTCCTCTACCACCTTTTCTTTTTATGTTGGTGGTCGAATGTCTTAGAAATATTATTGCTCAGGAAATGCTGGTTGGCTTAAAAAATATCAAAATCCCTCTACAAAATACTTGATTTCACCTCATGTTCATTGATGGCATCATTTTTTTATTTCTCTCTAGTCCTTCTCAAGATCATTATTATTTCAAAAGGATCTTATTTTATGGAGATGCTACAAGTCTTGTTATTAATCTTCAGAAGCCATGTGTTATTGATAACAGTTTGGATCCTAATATTTTGATGAAATCCACGACTCTCTTTCCTTTTGAATACAAATGTTGGCCATGAGTTATATTATTTGCATGACTATACCACACATTGTAAAATGTGTAATGTGTAGTAAGAGGGTGGTATTTCCCCCTTATTTGATGATTTGAGGGTAGCAACCTTGGAAGATATCTTTTTCAGAAATATTTTACTTCTCCTTTTTATAATTTTTTATAGACAATTTTTTTTAGAAGTGGTTTTGTGTGCATGGTGGTCTTTTCCATGGTTTTATAGTTTTGATTAACGAATTTTCATTTTATTGGAATGATGAGTAAATAGATTGACAGCTCATGGATGCCACGAGATATATATTGTATTAAAATATTGTGTAAAATAGTATAAATATTAAAAAATATCATTCATTTTCCAAGTTTTATGTTTCGAGGATAAAACATCTATGTTTATGTGTGTGTTTTAAATTTCATAATTTATGTTTTATTAAGAATATATGAGAAATAATTAATTGTACAAGTTCAAAGCATACATTTAGTATTAAAAAAAAAATGGATTTAAGGGGACACCTTTGTAGCTAGGGTTTGGCTCCCACATGTGGTAGACCTTATTATAGTCGGGTATCTATGTAAGTGATTCTTATGGTCAAAAGGAAATGGTAAGAAATTCAAGGAGAGGGATGGAGAAATTCAATGGAAGAGCTTTGAGATATCGAAGTTCAAAATGGAATATTTGTTGGTGGAAATACATTAGTGGATCACTACGGATCTAAGTATTGCACCAACATATATGTCAACAAAGTAATGGACCAACTTGGATAGAAAGGAAAAGGGAACAATATGTTTGTATCGCTCAGATTCAGTAATTGTAATGTTTCAAGGGAAGCTACAACAAAATATTTGTGGGATAAGCTACGAGCTTTGTATCTGTGTAAGGAACTGGTGAACAAATTGTTCTTGTGAAGAAGTTTTATAACATGAGGAGGGAGATTTAGCGACAATTTTTAGGAATTCCTTCAATATTATGGTAAGGAAACTATTATCTAATGATATTAATATTTTATATGAAGATAAGTGCAATTTTCTCAAATGTTCTATAAGAAACTCATGGGATAGTCTAGTTGTTTCCATAGGTATTAATACAACACCTTTAAAGTTTTATAAAATATTCTCATCCTTGCTGTCAGAAAAGATGAGACAAAAAAACATGGAAAGATGAAATGCACATGCCTTGTTTGTAAGAGGATGATATGAAAAATAAAAATAAAAATAAGTCCTCAAGTGAGAGATCTAAATCTAGAGGAAGATCTAAATAGCTAAGAAATTACAAATAGATATGTTATAGATGTGGAAAACAAGAGCATTGCAAGAAATATTGTAGATCCAAAATTCATGACAAAGGGAAGGTATTTAAGATGCTCCTTTGTAGAAGAAAAAAAACCCTCAGATATAGGAGGGGATGCATACTTGTCTTCTTCAAGTACACATGTAGATCATGAGGCATGGCTAGTCAACTTAGGCACATCCTTTCATATGAATCCTCACTTGGAGTGGATTTGAAAATATGAAATATTAGATGGTGGTGATGTTTTTTTAGGAGGTGACTCGACAAATAAAATCGTTGGAAAAGGGAAATTTGAATTGAAAGTCATGGGTGGAAGGATTATAAAATTCCATGGTGTTATGCACACACTAGGATTAGCAAAAAACATGACTTCTATAAGTAATATGAGTGACGTAGGTGTAAAAGTAATGCTTAAAAAGTATACATGAAAGATGGTTCAAGGAGTAATGGTATTCTAGAGGGGAGTTCAATTGGAACTCCATACAAGTTATTGGGAATAATTTTTAGTTATTTTTGCAACAATCCCATTTTTCCTACTAGTGTAGAAAAAGAACGAAAACATTTTGCAGCTTCTGGAGAAATGACTATGCTATGGAATCAAAGTCTAGGAAATATCTGACATAAGTGCCTTCAAGTACTACAAATTAATTGTATGGTAGAAGGTAATTCTAATTACTCTCTGGATTTTAACTTCTATGAAGATTGTTTATTTGGGAAGTAAAATTAGGTAAGATTATCCTCTAGTTCTACAAGGTCATAGGGAATATTACAATTAGTGCATAGTGATGTGTTTAGATCCATGTTGATTCCATAAATGGGTAAATCTATGTATAGTGTCCCCTTTACAGACAAATTCTCAAGTAATACATGGATTTATTTCCTCATGAAGAAATCTAAAGTCCTTGACAAGTTCAAATAGTTTAAGGCTCTTGTGGAAAATCAAATTGATAAGAATATTAAGGTGTTGATAGCATATAATGGTAGAAATATTTTTGGTAATGAATTTTAAGAGTTTAGTTAGAAGTATACTAACAAAGAATAATAATCCATACACACCTTAGCATAATGTAGTTTCATAAAGGATGAATAAGAGTTTAATGGAGAAAGAAAGGAACATACTCAGTAGTGTTGAGTTAGGACATGAATTTTAGTCAAAGGAAGTGGAAACTAAATTCTATTTGGTAGCTATATTACCCTCAATAGCATTAGATGACATGACTCCACATGAGGTATGATTGTGTAAGAAACTTTCTATTAAACATCTTAGGGTATTAGGTTGTGATGCTTATGTACATTTTCAAAAGGATAATATAAGTAAGATGGATAAGAAAGTTGAAAACTGTATATTTACTAGATATAAATATGGTCTAAAAGGTTATAATCTTTGGAACCTAGAAACTAGGAAGTTTGTGTATATTATAGATGTGGTACTTATCCAAAACCACATCTAGAAAATGGTTATTTCTAAGTAAAGAGAATTGACTTTGGTGATATTTTTTCTCTTATTTCCAAGTTAGATTATATTATATTTATTTTATCTATTTTTGCTTATTTTAAGCTTGAATTAGAAAAAATGGATGTCGAGAAAACATGAATACATGGAGATATTGAAGAATAAATCTACATGAAGCAATGATAAGTGTTTGTTGTGAAATGGAAGAAAGAACTACTATATAGGCTAAAAAATAAAATATATGGGTTAAAGAAATCACCAAGGATGTGGTAAAAAAATTTGATACGTATATACTGGGACTTTGCTTCACATGGAGAAAAGAAAATCACTATGTATATTTTAAATTAGTTGGTGATCATGTCATTTATTTGGTCCTATATTTGGATTATATATTGTTGTTTGAAAATGGTTGTGTTAACGAAAATAAGAAAGTGGGAGAATGTTGGGTTTGTGTTACATTCTTTTCCTACTATCCCCATTCACTATAACATATTTGATGTGCAGAGGGGGGTTCACAGGGTCAGAGAAAGTGCCCCCAGGAAAACATTTTGGTTAGAATTTTGTTGGAAAATAAAGAGAATTTATTATTATAAAGTATTTTCGTTAACTTGATAATTACTTGTGATGTTAGTTGATCTTTTATTATTTATTTAATTGTGTTCATCAAGAAATTACAAAAAAAAAATATCACATAGTGACAAAGTACACAACATATAGGCTTGAAGCCACAATAAAACCCATCAAAGGGGAAAACCCAGAAAATTCCTCTCTTCTTCTTTAGAATATACTTTATAAAGAGACTTCCAAGACCAAAAGACCCAATCGAACAAGCCCAAAAGACCTAAGCGGGCCCCCAATGAGATCTGCTATAGAAAAAATTTCAAAACTTTGATATTGCAACCTAGATACTGCAACTTCAGCCCCAATAATAGAATTTTGGCTCTGTAATTCCGGCCCCCAACAACTACCCCATAATTTCATCTTCTTGTATCTCACAACTACACAAGCCCTAGCAAGCAAGATAGAAATATAATCCTTGACAAAATTCATATTTTTATACTCTTCTTCATCCTCCAACTACTCTTCTTCCTCTTCTCTATTACATATCAAAATAGCTTGAGGTATGGAAATGGAGGGGTTTTGTGTTTCTCTTTTATCTTTTCTATTAATTTATTATTTCTATGCTTATCTCAATGTAACCTCAATTAGGTGAAAAATAAAGATAAATTTTGGTAAATAGTTAACTGCAATACTATCAGATTACCCAACTTTGTCCATTAAAATTCTATACTCTATATGTAAATATTTAAAATATTTACATACCTTATGAGGGTAAAACCAATAAAATAATTTAATACCACCCATGTGGCATAATGAACATTTTATTCACTAAATTTTAGCTGCTCTTGAAAAGAAAAAATTGTGTGGTGTATGTATAAATCCATTTACATCTCTAGATATTTCTTTAATTAGAAAGTATTATCCCACAACTCACAGGTTTAAAAACTTCTATTAGGTGTATGTATAACTTAGGGTCATGAAAAAATTAAAGATGACTATAATGAATGCCTAAAATGACTAAGGGGGGATAAATAGGCACGCATAATTTTGAAAACCAGATCAAAGATTTAAGGGCATGCTGCAATTCATGGATGATACTCATCATGATGATATAAATAACATAAACATTCATGATCGAGATGATAGGTAGTCATATTATAGCCATGTAATATTGATATCCTATACACAATCATCTTGTAGTCATGTATTGGGCTATCCCATACATTTTTGGCATGGCCAGTTGATAGGAACTATGGCATTAGGAAGGGCCAATAGTTGTTTTCTTCCCATCCCAATTCTTCAACATACTTGTGTTTATTCTATATCCAGATTGAAGGTTGAAATTCTTATTTGATGATAATAATATCAAGAGAACACTATCCAAGGGTATGATTATATGTGCAATAGAAGCATGCTACAAATAAAAATTAATTCTTGAATGGAGTAATGCTTTATATCCAATAGTATGGAAAATAATTGAGAGGAAAATTAAAAATAGGAAGTACAAAGAATTCTATAAATGTGCATGTCACTGATATTTCTTATATTCCCCTAAACTACCCCATCCAATCTACTACGCTCCTTTCTCCTTCTCTATAGATAAAATATTAATAATAAAAATAATATGCAAAAAAAAGGTTGTTGGATGGCTTGGTTCGCAAGAGCTTTCATGTACTACATAGTGAAAAACATGTAAGCAAGCCCTATGGATCACCAAACCCATATGAAAGAGAGTTTTATTGAAGGGAAAATATTTTTATCTATTGGTGTGTGATTTCACAATAAGGAAAAGACACTCTAGCAGAGGTTATAAAGGAGGTTTTAAGTGTTATAAAATTGGCCAAAATTGTCAAAAAGCATTTTCTACGACATTCATTTATGGTTACAGAGGTTTTTGCGAATCTTTTAACGAAAATTCAACACAACTAAAAAAACCTGGCGGTCGGAGGTTATTACAGATGTTTTTTTTCATCGTTGCACTACTAAGGTTTCAACGCACCATTGCGTGTCATCTAGATGGTGGCTGCGAGGTAGTCAAAGGTTCCTGCACCGAGCCGTCAAGGTATAAAATATCACTGGGCGTAGTGTTGGTGATACAACACGTGGGGCCGTACCAATTGGTCTTGGGATTTGTGCGGTGCCCATAGGTCATCTCAACGCACTGGTACGTAGACTTACAGAAACACATCGGGGCACCGTATCAGACAAAAGCACTGATATTTATAATTGGTATTGGTATTTGTGCAGTGCCCATACATCGTACAAATTCACCAGTGCGTAGTCTCAAATAAAAGCACCAGTGCGTAGTATCGCACAAATGCACCGAGAATTTTAATTGGTTTTGGTATTTATGTGGTGCCCATAGGTTTTAGACATGCATTGGTGCGCTTTAACATATAAAAGCACCGGTGTACAGTACCTGACATGCACCAGTGTTTATTTTGTATTTTTCAGAAATATCGACCTATGACAGTGCAATTATTGTGATTTTTCTAAATTCATTATTCATCAAAAGTTGACATATCTTATAACAATATTCATATTAATTAAATTTTTATCAATGCATTTGAATGTGATGTTTGGATTAATTTGTTATATCATATCATAATTATTGTGGGTTTTTAAAATTCATTATTCATCAAAAGTCAACACATATATATCTTATAACAATATTCATATGAATTAAATTTTTGTTAGTGCATTTGAGAACGATAATGGAGAACGCAATAGAATAAATTAAAACATATATATATATATATATATATATATATATATATATATATATATATATATATATATATATATATATATAAGACAGTCTTTGTCATACAAAATGGGACAGTTATTGGTATCCCTTTGTCTTTCAATTAGGACACTATGCCCATTACATTAAATAAAATGTCTGATTTCACGAACATATTTCAAAAAATACAATGCCTTGCTTTTATATTCAAACATAGTGATCATCATTCTTCGCTTGAACTGCTGTCACTGCTAGAGCTGCTTCCATGACTTGGGTTATTTTCAGGAATGTTTTCTTCATGGCATTGATTATTTTCTTCTTCTTCACCTTCCATCTACAAACATAAAAATAAACTAAAATGGGTGTATATACATTAGTGAGAATAATAAAAATTGCAATATTAAATAATATATATCAATGTAAATAGAAAAGAAAAATGGCGTACCGTAGCAACAATTGACTCATAAACTACACACATTCTTTCAAAACCATGTACCATGCCATCTTTCAAAATTTCATCTATTGGTGCAGTTCCATACTTTGTTTCCTGCAAGTTTTATACCCCATAACAAATCGTATATTTAATATAAAATATTATTTTGTTCTATTAATTATAGATGGGGCTAAGTAAAACAAGATCAATAGATGCTTACAAATTCCACAATTAATTTTTTATATGCCAACATATACTCACAACCCATATTTAACCCAATTTCAATCAATTTGTCTTATGGTTCTTCTTTGTATGTTAGCACCTGTTTGAAGACATTCAATGATGATTTTTGTAAAACAACTTAAAAAATACAAAAATGAAATCTATTTAAGTTGTTATAAGGAAGTAACAATTACTCACAAACTTAGATATCAACCATTTTCTTCCTTGCCGTCCTGTTTTATGTGCTAAATGGGTTCCATTTTATTTTATTTTCTGTAAGAAAATTATTGAAAATTAATATTTAATTCTAAATTGTTTATTTATTGTACCTAATGATCGAAAAATTAAATGATTAAATTTTACATTTGAAGCACGTTGTTGTTGAGATGGCTCCTCTTGTGATGCAATTTTGTCCATTTCTTTGACCATCTCCTTGTACACATTTTTGGGCATTCCTACTGGTATATTTCTGATATCAGCTCATTCATATTTTGAGATTTTCATAATCTTCCTGAAAATGTAACATGACAATAAACTATTTAATTTTTATATTCATATATGAAAAGTAAATATAAGAAAATTGATATTTATAAATAATTCTAGACAAACATTTAAAGGAATATTACTTTTTCATTCCTTCCTTTTTTTTGTTGTACGTTTCTGCTATTAAATGTCTGACATGTCTCATTGACCAATTCTATGGAAAATCTTACTGTACTTAGATAAAATTTTGTTCTTTGAACCATTGGATTGGTTTTTGTATTGTAAGTGGAAAGGACGTCTATACATTCGTTCCACTAGATCCCTCAAACTTTTGTAAAAAAATTTCCCCCTTTCGTTAACCTCCAGCACCACTCTAGATGAGCTAAGGAGCAATTCATTTTCATTTGCATGTTCTATTTTTTTTCTTTTCTTAGAAAAACATTCCTTTTTTGAGTTGTTGGTCCCTGTAAAACATTAAACAGATGTTAATTAATAGACTGGTTGACACGTGTTATCTAATAAATTTAAGTACATTATTAATGAAAATTAAAAAAAGAAACTCATATTGGAACGATAGTATTTTTTCATTCACCTTATTCATCCTTTTGCAATTTTTCCATCAAGCTTTTATGTTCTTCTGGTCCTAGATCAGAAATAATCTTATCGAGATTCGTCATTTTGTGGCTCTGCATGATACATAGTAAACAATACATATTATTTAAACTTACATATAGTTAAAAAATAAAGAATTTACAAAGAAATTTCATTTTTTGCTTTTCTTGATGTGTTATCAATATTTTTGTTACTTGATCTCTTGTCAGTCATTTCTTTATCAACCTAAAACCTGTACCATATCATTCATTAATATATTTATAAATAAATTGTCAAATTTTTAGGTGAAAAATAAATCTCAAGAAAATGGTATGCCTTTCATGATGTACACACCGATGGTGGGGGTATTAGAAACGCACTGCAAAAACAATATAATAGACCGTACAGTGCGTGGAAGTATTATAAACACACCGCACAAACAATGTAATAGAATGTACGATGTTATCCTCGTAACATACAATGTTGGTGCCCTATTTTAAATATGGCGCACTGATTTTTTTTTTTTTAAAATCAAATTTTTTATTACACAGTACTTGCGTGGTGTGCTAGGTTACGTAGGGCGCACCAATTAAAAAAAAAAAATCCATTTTTTTCAAAAATTCACGGAAGGGCTGAAAGGATTGGGATCCAACTATGCAAGTAGTCCCGTGGGTTGGATGCCAATATAAAATGAAAAGCATTAATTCTAAAATCATATAAATAGGGAGAAGAAAGGGTAGAAACAAAAAAAAAAAATTGAAGGGTTTAGGGTAAAAATGGATAAAACTGCAAAAAAATTAAAAATATACATAAAAAGTAAAAATAATAATCAAATTTAATCACTAGATGGCTTGAAATTCTATGATACAGGTTTTGGATCACCAGAGGTTTGGTTTTTGATTTTCTGAATACTTTTGTTTGAACGTATTTCACTGCTCTACAGTGCTCTCATGCTCTCTTGCTCCATGTATGTCTCCTACAAATCCGTGGCCAAAAATTTTAGCAAAAATAGTGAAATAATGAAAAGTGTTTAGTATTTAAAGAATTATTTTATGAAATTGGATTTTTGAAAATATTTTGCCACCCAATTTTCAATTTGCTTCTTTTTTTTCACTTAACGAAAATAGAGTTGCACTTTTTTTTATTTGCGTTTATTTATCATTGGTGCGTCATATAATAGCACCACACCGGTGCGTCCATTTTTAACACCGGCACTGGTGTACAATAAATCAAATGCACCGGTGCGGTTATATGTACAGTAGCACTGATTTGTGGTTAAGGCACTGAAATTAATTTTAGGTGTGTACACCAAAATTTAGTGAACTCCAACCATAGAAATTGAGAATTAGAATTTTGTTTATTCTTGAGAATTAGAATTAGAATTAGAATTTAGAATTGGAATTGGATAAATTCTTGATGGAAATAACTATTCTTCCAATGCATTTTGTTTATTGCAGGAGGTGCCCACTGATTATGTGGAGAGAATGCAATGTGGGGCGTGTGAAGATGCAATACTACAGGGCCCAAGTGGGCAATTATGGCATGTGAACATGTGCTATGCTAAGACGTGGGTAGTTTTCACAAATGGTTTGGAAATTTTTGTTTCTCAGCATTTTATTGAAGTTGGATATATTTTAGTTTTTAGACATGTTGGAAATGTAGATTTTCTTGTGAAAATATTTGGGCCATTTCTTTCAAAACTACACCTCTTCTTCTTTCAGAAAAATAAACTTGAACCTTTCCACAACGTGCAACAAGAAAAGGTACCCCATGATCTGCTTGCTTGATCCAGATCTTTGGGGAGAAGCCCCCAAGATCTAAAAATTTGAAATGGATTTTACAAAATCTGCAAAATTAGAATGCCAGAAAAGAGAGAGAGCACAAAGCAAATAAAACCACAAAGAAACTCGTTTTATTAAAATAGAGAATAAATGTAGAAGCTACATTGTGGTGGAAATTCTCTCCTTTTACAAAGTGAGGATTGTTATTTATAGCATTTTTTTGAGTTACAATACTATGGGTAGATACCATAGGTGGATACCATGGGTCAATACCATGGGTATATACAATACCATGGATAAATGAATATCATGGATAGATACCATTTACAATACCATGGGTAAATTCCATGTGTAGATGAATACCATGGGTGGATACATACCATCGGTGAATGAATATCATGGATAGATGTCACTTATAATACCATGGGTAAATTCCATGGGTGGATGGATAACATGGGTGGATGAAAACCATGGGTGGATGCCATTTTCCATTCAGATCATTACTGACCGATGATCTACTTGCTCATTTATAAGTTCCTCCTCCATCTTGTCATCCAATTTCCTCTTTTCTCCTTTGTGCTTTCTATCTTGATCTTGACAAAATTTATACAATCTCTGTTTTACGAGAAACTGACCTTGAATTTTCTGGGAGAAATGACAACAAGTCATTCATTCTGCATTTGTTAGCATAATAAGACCAATTTTTGACTAAATGATGCAGTTATTACATGTGAAGGCAATGGTTTCCCGTAAAAAATGAGTATAGGGTTGAGTAGAGGAAAGACATTGCAAAATGGGCTATTACATTAGCTTTTCCAATGGGAAATCGATTTGCAGGTGGAAATATGGTAGCTGCAGGTATCTATGCTTTTCTTCCCACAAAAATGGTCACTGGATTTCCATTTATAATACAAGTAGACTTTTTACTGGTTTCATCCATAGGACCACAACTCAGACAAGTTATAGATGCCATTCGAGTTCAATTGAAAGCCGAAGATGTGATGTTATGCGAGGTCAGCTTTGCCGATAAAAGTTTATGTAAGCCAACCGAAGCTCGGAAAATACTCCCAGCTGATTTTAAACGCATTCTGGATAATATTTCCCTTCATGGGACCTACCAGCCCAATCAACGACGTCAATTGATATTTATCTATTGTCCTTATAAAGGGAATGAGAATCCTTCCCTTCATGGTGCCTCTTGGCTTTATCGACTGCCTCGCTTGATCTTTCTCTACTGTCCAATATTTCTATGCCATCCTTGTAAGAAGGAGAATCGTTACCTTCATGTGATCTCTTAGCCCGTTCAAGAGACTCAATTGATATCTCTCTGACATCCCTTAGTGAATAGGACTCCTTGCTTTCAAAGGACCGTTTCACCTTGCTAGTCTCTAGAGAGTCGATAGGTATTTCTCTGCCATCAACTCTGCTCTCCATTTCTCCATCATGGGACCTCTTAACCCTGTCACCAGCCTCAAACGAATTCTCTTAGCCAGTCTCAACCTATACTCCTTTTCTTATTTTGTACTCTGTCAAGATATATAGCCGTTTGTATCCCTGTAAGCGTCTTGGTCCGTCTTTCTGTTTGAATCACTCATTTTCTCTTATATAAACTTCTCAACCGAAATTCGAACTCTCATATTTTCAAACCATCATCTCCTCAGAAAAATTCTTGCTTGTGATTCGAACCCTTCGCTGCTCCAATACTGCACTTTATAGAATAAACTTGTTCCATTGTGCGGGGTTTTATAGGCACACCGATGCGGTTTCATAAGATCAAGGTTTATGTTTTGGTGCAGTGTTTTATGACACACTGATGCGGAAGAGTTGTGAAGCACCGGTGCATCTTAGTAATAAGACACACAGGTGCGTGTTATGATGATAAGCGCACCAGACTGTATAAAGTTCCTTTTTTTTTTGGTATGTAAGATCATAATAAAATAATGATAATTCTAAAGTACATGAATTTATTTGCATTATTTTCTAAACTTTATTATGTTACAAAAATTCATATTAATCTAGATTTATTATTTTACAATTATTCACAAATTTACAAATTTAAATATTTTAATAAAATCATTGCACATTAATACAATTAAAATTTTACAAATATTTACATACAATTACAATTAAAAATACAATTACAATTACAATTACAATTGAAATTGCAATTGCAATTACAATTTTACAATTTCACATACAATTACGATTAGAATTACAATCACAATTTTAATTTTACATACAGTAATACAAATAAAAATTTTGCAAATATTTTACATACAATTAGAATTAGAATTAGAATTACATTTAAAATTACAATTACAATTTTACAAATATTTTACATACAATTAAAATTACAATTACAAATACAATCACAATTTTAGAATTTTACATACAATTAGAATTACAATTACGATTTTACAATTTGTCATATATACAATTACAATTAAAATTACAATTACAATCATTTCACAATAAATTAAATATTACAATTACAATTAAAATTTTACATACAATTACAAATACAAATACAATTTTACAATTTTACATACGATTAAAATTTCAATTTCAATTACAATCACGACATAATATTTAATAAATATCATGGTCATTTAATATTAAATTAATTAGTAAACATCACGATCATGATAACCATCGTACAAACATCATATTCGACTAAAAAACAAATTCAAATTCGCTAACGTCATCGTAATCATGATCATCTAACAAAACACAATTAGCATTGTATAACATCATCACAACAGAAACATCAAATATACATCTCATGTCAAATAACTCATGCTATCACATAAACATCTATCAGCTACAAGCTGCATATTAAATGAACATATCTAACATGACCTAACAATATACACATCCTGATGATCACCAACATGTAAATTAAGTAAAACTGCAACATGAACATAAAATACATGGACCATATATATATATATATATAATTGAATAATGTTAAAAATATACAACTGTAATATCAATGGCATGGATCAGCTGGTCATAAAACATCAATAGCAGTACTAGTCGAGGCCTGATCAGTCAATAGCGCAGCCTCGACGGTCGATGGTCCAGCCTGCTCATGATCATGAATATTGATGGATGTTGCAGGCTGCTGACTGGATGTGGCCGATGGTCCAGCCTCATCTCCATGATGACTGCTACTAGATGCTAGTGGAGGCTCATGCTCATCTGGCGTGGTGTGAGGTGAACGATCATGAGATGATGAGTCGCTGCTTGCAGACTATCCATCACGTGGTGCATCTTGACCATGCCTATAACGTGCAAAAATCCTCCTCAGCCACATAAGAGTTGTCGTATCTCCTATGACATGCTGCATTAGGCTGTACATGTCACACATCATGCCTCTCCACATCTGTAATAGCCTATCATTGGCCTGTATGTCTCTGTAATGAGTGGGTCTAATGGCTACCTCAACAATCAATGCACTGAGTTGGTCACCCAACTTCATCCTTTATCTAGTATCAAGTCGACCACGCCTAGCAAAAGGCAGTACCAGCGCACCAGCAGGAGCATGTCTCTCTGCACCGACCTCTTGATGATCCTCAGCATCTGGAATGCCCTGGTCGTCATCGGGATCCACACCTGGATCATGTGGCGGTGTCAGCATCTCCTTTCCATCAAAAGAGCCAATGTCTACAAAATATATACAAGTGCACAACAATAATTAGAAAATTTCATTACACAATTTAATAAAAGCAAGTTAAAAAACATGTTAGAATAAATTTAAATAAAACAGTAATATTACCTATATCATCTAGCGGCTCATCATCTGTGAAGAGGATTTTGGCACACCCTCGCCAATCCAATCTAGCATAAGGACAGGGCACCATAATGAAGAGACTTAGTTCGTCAACAATGGCTAGAAAATCCAGTGCATCATGCGATATCCTGGATGGAAACATAGTCTCGCCCCTCTTGGGCATCATCTACCCCCACATGTGCATCCGTGCCTCCAACATCGACCTATGAGGCTGCCAAAAAAAAGTAGGCCCCATATCTGGAAACCTCTAAAAAAATAAACAAAAAATATCTGAAGCAAAAGGGAAGTTGACCGTCCCTTGTGCATGAGCACGATATATATCTAAGGTTGTACAGAACTGCCACAAAAAAATGGCAGACCACCTAACAAGTCATGGCTCAGTACTAAATAATCAACATAATATAGAAGAGAGCAACTAATGCATTTCCCGTCACTGGTGTTGTGTGAAATGGTCGAAATGAGAAGTGAGAGGTGTTACACCATTTTTTGGTCATCTAACCCATTACCATTAGATGAACCCAAGTACACCATGTAAGACCAATTTTACCCTAAGTAAAATTTCTTTCACCTTGTGAAATAACATTTATCTATATTTCCTGGTCATATTTAACCCAAAACAAGGAAATTAATTAAATAAATCATTATTTATTTAATTATTTCCTTGGAATAAGTTATTTAAATCATTATTTAAATAATATTCCTAGTTAAATTTGACTAAATCATTTTTAAATAATTAAATAAATCATTATTTATTTAATTATATTACCACCATCTCCCTAAAATAATAAATAAATCATTTATTTATTTATTGTTTATAAATAAAGGAATTGACCCAAGTCAAAAGACCTTTTCCCTCCAACAAATATAATAAAATATTCCTAAAGGGTGGTTCTAGAATTTGATTAATAATATTTTATCCATGCACCAAGTTCTAGATAACCCTAATATTTTGCTATAAATAGGAGGGTTTTCCCCATTCATTAGTCACCTCCATTGCATTAGATCACTCTGGATCTACTCTTGGTCACCATTTTCTATTTTTGTCTTGTGAGCTCCCATTGAGTTCTATGTTTGTCTCGGTTTTCTACACTAATAAGAGAGAGGAATTTTAGATTTGAAATGCTGAGGACTTTCAAGAACCCATCCCATTGAGGAGAACTGGAAAACACCTTTCTTGTTTTCCTCTCAGGTGCCCCCTTTTAATATAATACAAAAATTCTTTCAAATACATTGTTCTTGTCTTGTTTATTGGATGCATGGAGCCATATTTTACTTTATCTGCTTAATGTCTTTTATGCTTAGATCTGGATTTGTGCATCATTATTTGGATCATCTAATTGCAGATTTAAAGATATTTGGCAGCCATAATCGATGTTAGGGCTATTTTTTATGCGTAGCTAAAGTGATCTTTTAAGACGAAAGATTCATACTAACAATTGCCGACTCCACACAGGTT
Organism: Pinus albicaulis; assembly: GCA_034641835.2. Taxonomy (NCBI): domain Eukaryota; kingdom Viridiplantae; phylum Streptophyta; class Pinopsida; order Pinales; family Pinaceae; genus Pinus; species Pinus albicaulis. The sequence continues at coordinate 16,900,363 of CM076576.1, read as the reverse complement.
TTCTTTTGCGACCGTTGTCGTTTTATATATTCCTACATATCCAGTTGTTTTAGACCCTAGGGTTTCTCTTCCATTTTCTGTTTTTCCTATTTTTATGGTGCTTTTCACCTCTAACACCCTCAAACATCAAAATTTTTAACTTTCGTGTGTTTCTGGCCTTATTGCACAAGTGACAGACATCAGCCACAGCTGAGACGACAAATTTTTCTGAAATCTGCTGCCGAGAGACCCGGATCTGCAGGTTTCACTTATCGGCCCTTAAACTGCGACCTGGCCTTGAGGTCGCACTTTTCTGCCCAAAATTTGTGACCTGGACTGAAAACAGGTCAGAACCTGTGACCTGCACTTTTTTCTGCAATTTTCCAACACTTTTTCTGGGTTTGTCTGAAGCTTCTGTCAGGGTTTTCCAGCCTCTGTCTCCGCTCGTTTAGACCTGTTTCTGATCTGTTTCACTCAACTAAGTGGGAATCTTGCCCCTTAGGGCTCTAGTACCCTCCACTTTTGTGGGAGATTTTTTGCTGTTTCAGAAGTCTGAATTTCCAGAGTTTCAGCCTTATTTATTTCAGCTCTGATACCTCATTTTCAAATCCCTTTAGATAAGCTCTTCTCCCTTTCAAATCACCTCATATAGTTTTGTTTGGGTTCATTGCTAGGGCCGCCTCCTTGTCCCTTCTATTTTTAGCTGATATCCTCCTTTTTAGCAGCAACCTTGCCTCTCCCTCTTTGCTGTTATCTGCACCTCTTTTTAGCAGATTTCTCCTTTAGATCCCTGTCCCTCCCGACCTTCGATCTATTGGCCTCTTTTTTTGCATGCTTTGCTTAGTTTTTTCCCTCTTATAGACTATTTTTGAGAGACCCGCCTTCTTGGGTTAGATTGATGCATTGTTAAGCTGTTAATTTTCTATTCTTTCAAATCTTATTTACTACAGATTTATTTTCAGTTATGCAGCACACTTTTTCTTTAACTCTCAAAACGTCTAGGTTTAAACAATTAAAATTAACGCACGCCACACACTGACCATAAGTGAAGAAGAGCCTGGTTAACACCGCCTCGCAAAGACTTTAAAATCAATTTAAACTACACCTCTCTGCCCTTGTTTTGACATTGACCTCTCTTGATTTTGCCTCTCCCTGCCCTTGTCGATTTTTCTTCTTCCCGTCATCATTGCGCCCCCAAGGCGTTTGTCCTAGAGACTTCTTGGCCTTCACCCTCAGTTTCCGGTTGGTCGAATTCCTCCTTCTCGTCATCATCAAGTAAGTCCTCCCCCGAGTCTGCACTCCGACTCTTCTTCTGATTGTTCTAGTTCTCCCCCTACTCCTGGTTTTCCCCCTGTTCCTTTCACCATGTCTACTTCAGGGCCTATTACCAACAGTAACCCCAGTTCTACTGCTGGGTCTGTTTCCAGTGGAACCACTACAGGACCTACCTTGACTGCCCCTTTGCTCCCTTATATGGCCGGCCTCAGTCTCCTCAATTTAAATCAGCTGATTAATGATCCTATCCACCATGATGTCAGTTGGCCTGCTATGCCAACCAAGCTCCCCTCCGACATTCCCAAGTTCAAAGGCCTTGCTAATGAAGATCCTTCTAACCATATTCGCTCTTTCCACATGTGGTGTTCCTCCAATTCCATCACCAATGAATCCATCCATCTTCGATTATTCCAACGCATGCTTACCAGTGAAGCTTCTAAATGGTGTGTTGATCAAGCCACCTCTTCCCATACCACCTTTGCAACCATTGCCCAAGCCTTTTTATCTTATTTCTAGCTCCCTCTCCAATACGAAACTGGTACTAAACTCTTAACTTCTTTTCATCAATCCTCTTCGACCTGCCTTTCCACTCATGTCCAGGAATGGCGACGAAGACGAAGCTTGTGTCGCGCTCCCCCCTTTGAAGATCGGGTTTACATGGACTGTTTCCTTCGCTCTCTCTTACCTCCCATTGGAAAAGATGTCGCATCCCATTTTCCCCAAACCGAAGAAGCCACCCTCCGTATATCCTTGAAATATGACCTTATCTATGCCCAATCTGGTTATGTTTATACCGTCCTTCCTGACCTCCCCAAGCCCAGTGGTCCTAATGCCTCGGGCGCATCTCACTCTGCCGACGGTATCATTGGAGCCCTGTCACATACCTCTGCTCAACCTCTTCTGGGCTATGGTTTCCCTCCAGGAGGGGCCAGCCCCTCCAGCACTTTCCCCCCTCCAGGTAGCATGTATCCAGGATACGACATGCCTCCTCCTTTTGCCCACACTCCTGCTTACCTCAATGCTTCCCATCCTACCCCTTATCCGTACCCACAACCTGGTGTCCCAGCTCCTCCAGCATTTCGACCTCCCACTCCCTTGCCTTCTCCACCCCCGCAACCGCACTTACTACCCCCTCCAGGGAAAGTATTTGTGCAGTAGGGGGAAAATAATCTTCTTCCTTCTCAAAGAAAGAGGAAAGGCCATCAATCCGCTTCTGGTAATCGTGGATCCAATCCTTCCAGTATTGACTCTACAAACCAGCCACAGGGCTCTCAGCCCAAGCTGGACAGGCTGCTTCGAACCAATAAGCCTTGTTCGTGTTGTGGTGTTTATGGTCATTACACTCACGATTGTCTCTTATTACCACAAATGCAGTAGATGTGGGAGTCTCAAGCCACCGTGCGGGGACAACACTCCTTCCCTACTGTCCCTCCCAATACAACTACTTCTCAAACTGTTGTGTTTACTGATCCTTTCCCTCAACAAGGATTCGTGGCCACTCAAAAACCTCATGCCCCGGTAACCACTCAACTTTCCCCTTCTGGTTCCTCCGATTACCAGATTCTCATGATGGCCTCTGACCAACCTCTCACCGTCAACCTCAACCTTCAAAATCGGTCCCGCCAGTATTCCACGCCTCCCGTTCTATCTGTCTTCAAATCCCCATCTTTAGGTCCTACAGAGCCTCTGTCGACACCCAATGGTCCCTTGAAAATCCCTCCGCCCAAAGCTGAGGTTCATACCAAGACTCCTAAGGGCCCATTACGCCGAAATGCTGCCTCTAGTCGGGCTACCCATTCATACAGCATAGTAGATGATCTGGCACAATCTCCTGCTGCCATTTCAACACTGGAACTCCTCCAGTCGTGTCCTTATCAAAAGAAGGCTCTACTATCTGCCATGGGTGTTGTAGATCCTGCTGATGACCAATTAATTATTTTCGACGCCCGTCAGTCAGACCATCCCCCTCTTCCTGCTTCTGTTGCTTTCCAAATCCCAGTCAAAATCCAAAATGCCAACGTCGCTCGGTGTATCATTGATGAGGGGGCATAGACCTATGTGATGTCTGATTCGGTTTGGAAAAAACTTGGATCTTCTGAGCTGGCCCCTTCCACAATCACCCTTCGTGCATGGGATGGCCATGCCTCCCAGCCCATCGACCTTTTCTGTAACTATCCTATTACCCTTGCAGGTAAGACTGTTTGTGTCGACGTTGAAGTTATCGACGCCCCTCTTGACTACAACATTCTTTTGGGGCATAGTTACACCTATGCCACATCTGACATCCCATCCGTAGTCCACCGCAAGATGTTTTTCCCTCATAATGGAAAGATTGTCACCATCGACCAGTTGACATACCATGAACCAAAATCTCAGACCTCCCCTGAGTCCACCATCTCTATTGTCACCAATAAGCAAACTGTTGATTCTTTGACCAGTGTTTCCCCTGGCATCTACAAAGACTCCTCATTTCTTGGAAATTTCCCAGGTCCTCCCCCTCCAACTGTCTCTGATCCCAGGTTGGAAAATGTTTGCATGATGCAATCGTCTCAGGCTGGCATTCCACAGCCTGCTTCGGCTAGTCAACAACCTCAATATCGCCCACTGCAACCTGCTTCTAGCCCTTCGCTTTAGTCGACTGAACCTTTTTCACCTGGACCTTCCCATCCACCTCACACTCAGGAACCTCCCTACCCTCCTAAGTCGGTTCCCTCAGGTCTCCACCATATAGGAGCCGTCCCTCCTGGTCATTACCCCACCAGTCAGATACCTTTCCTTGGTCGCCCCTCCCCCTCGGCGTCTATTCAGTTCCTGTCATGACCACTATTTCCCTCCCTAATTTAACCTTGGGAATACCAGTATGGTATCTTACTCCTCTAGCCGAGACCCCACCGGGCCACCCCAAACCATAAATTGTTGTGACACCCGTGCAACTGATTCCCTTCACTCCTTCCACCGCTACAGTGCCCCTAGCCCCTCCGTAGGACCCTCCTCATGCTGCGATAGCTACAGGCAAGAAAAGAAAAACTCGAAAGGGGGCATCCAAAGACAAGGCCACCGCACCCAACCCTACCCCTCCCCCACCCGCCAAGCCTTGTGCCTTGTGTGATGGTATCGGTCATCCCACCCATACTTGTCCTAAGTTACCCCGTATCCAAACCATGGTTAAATTCACATTCCCTGAATCTACGGTCCCTAAAACCTCTGTTTCTTCCTCCTCCGCAGCCAAGAACCCCAAGACTCTTCGCACGAACAAAAATTTTGCTCTGTGTGGGTTCCATGGCCATTATTCTCACCATTTTCCTCACCTCACGCATTACCGAGCCTCTTTAGAGGTCATTCATGAGTACAAAGTTGAAAAAAATCAATCCGCCTCTCCCATCCTTGTTCAATATGCATCAGGTCTACTCGAGGATCCCGCTGCTACCATTGACATTCCTCCCCCTGATGTTGAGATGTCGGAACCTGCTGCCCCAATTCTATACCTATCATCATCTGCACGAACCTCAGAGTACATTCCCTCTGAATCCACTCCCTCTGTTTTTCTTGATTCTCATTCAGCCACATTCTTAGGCTCTTTATGCTTTGACCATATTTTTACCTGTTCTTCTATCATTCCCCGTGATGACCCGTATCTCCGCCTCTCTTCCCATACTGATGATTTAGGTAGCTTTGTAGCATCATGTGGTTTCCTTGACCTTTCCATTTCCCCCCATAATCACGATCATACCATCCTTATCTATGATTTTCTTCGCAGCCTGAGTTCCCACTCTACATCCCATAGTTCTCATTCATCTCCCTCTCGTCGATCTATGAGTCCTAGACTTCCTACCCAGACTACTCCCTCCCATAGCCGTCAGTGGATGTCTACCCTCTACTCACGCTACCAGCCTTCTTCTCATCCCTCCCATTTCTTGTCTTGTGACACTATTCCACCGACCCTCTCATCCACATAATATCTTGGCTATGCCGATGGGGCAAGTCGTTATTCTCAGAATCTCGCTTCGGCCACCTAGGCCATCTTTACCCCCTTTCATACCCTAGTTTTTGCAAATGGAGTCTGCATTGGTAATGCCACCAATAATCAGGCCGAATATGATGCATTATGCGGTCTCTTAGCCAATGCCCTCTCTCATCACATCCTTCATCTGCATGTTCATTTAGATTCCCTGCTTCTTGTCTTACAACTCATTGGTGTCTATCGTGTGCATAAACCTATCCTGTTTAGACAATATTTACGAGTGAAACTTTTGATACGTGAATTTAGATTCATTACTTTCAACCATATCCCTAGAAGTCAAAATCACTACATAGATCAAATTGCAAATCATGTTCTAGACTAGCATTTATCACACACAAGACAATAACATTTAACATCATCAAAAAAATGTATATAAATCATATATATCATATAACATGTGTTTTTAGAGTCCATCTACTCTGAAACATATGACATGCCCATAGCATGTTACAAAAAACAAAACTACAAAAATGGGGGGCACCACTTGCCCCTACATAAATGCTGGGGGGCACCACCTGCCGTCCATTTAATCACTCTCTGGAGGATCTGGAGCCAATGGCTCTGCTCCCACAGCTCGTAGATCATGCACAGTTTGACCGGCCATCACCATGTGTCGCATGATACCTCGCCATTCCGAGGGTATCCCAATACAAAACTCTATGTACTGGTCGTCTAAATACTGCCAACCACGCTCTGACACACCGGTCAGCAACCCCTCACATCTGCGACAGATGTCCTCCAACAGAGCAGCCATATCCTCATTCTGTGTCATCCTTGATCCACTTTCACCTATAGCTCCTGCTGCTGCAGTTCGTCCCATATATCTGGCCGGTTTTACCGGAGCTATATCTGCATTCCAAAAAATATAAGGATTAGTACCATGAATACTAGTCACAAACTCTAAAATGCACATAATAGATTAGTTGCTTGTCACTTACCATTAGGCCCCCACACTCAACCAGGCGGAAGCGGCAAGTTCGGATCTCCCCAATAACTCATCCAACTATAGGGATAATCGTCTATGTATAATGGCATCTGATCCCAATGGCCAAAGAAATCTGGTCGGAACACTCGTCCGACCACCCCTCCCCCTCCTCTACATAGTCGTCGTCCCCACCGATGCATCTGGGGCTCTCTCGGACCTCCATCAAGTAACTGTATACGAGGTCGTAAGGTCGAGATATTCTCAAAGAAGAAAGAGCACAAAACCATCTCATATGCACAATCATGATTCACTTGCCGCTTGCATAGCGATAGCTGTCATTTCACTAATACCAACATCATCTGGGCCCACCCATAGTAGGTCCCACTCAGCACACTCTCCACAATCATCATCTGCCCTCCAGTGATGTGATGGAATGCCTGGCTGCCCAAGATCCGCAACACTGCTGCGGCCACTGCCCGGGTCTCCAACCTCTCTAGATCACTAATGGATATCCGAGTCCCTTTGACTCGGGCACCTGGTCGACAATGTCGCTCAACAAACTCCATAATGTTACGCCCCCATGGTAACACTGGTTGCATATTTCCCACCATCCCTAATGGTGGGAGACCAGTCAAGAAATACAGATCCTAGACTGTCAGCTCAATCCTGTGCCCCTGCACTATAAATGCCTCATGATCTGGATCCCAATTACTGATAATCCAGGTCAACAAGGGCTCCCCAGCCCTCATCAACGGGTTCTCCAAAAATTTCAGAACCCCAAACCTAGCTAGTGCATGACGGACACCCTGATCCGCTTGGATTTCCATCCGTAATGTACCTAGGTCTCTCTCTCTCCACTTGATCCGTATATCTGTCATATCTGCACAAAACCATCATTTTTGTCAGTCTACAGATTAGCAAAACTACATTAACTTACACCAAAACTGAATCTTAGCCCATAAAAAAACTGAAACCACCCACATCTAACAAGTCGCAATTTTTGGGAAAATCCTGGGCCAGGTCGCACTTTTTGGGAAAATCTTGGGCCAGGTCGCACTTTTCAGGCCAAAACGTGCGTCCTAGGTCGCATTTTTTTCCCCAAAAAGTGCGACCCAACCGTAATGATGAAGTAGAGGTAGTTACTAAGATTTAAAACCCTAATCTAAAATTTTAATCCATCAAAAACAAAGAGTAGGATTAGGCCTCTTACCTGCAACTAACGGATCATGATTCCAATGGTCGGTTTGTCCGCTACGATCGCTGCAAGATTTAGGGCCTTCTCTCCTCTCCACATTCACCATAGCTACACAAGAAAATGAATGATTTTGGAGGGAAAATTCCTTATTAGAAGAAAACCCCTATTTTTTCTTTCACCCGCTGTGACTAAACCATAGCCTCGTTTGACACACTGTCTGCACCATTGGAAAGCTCTCACTGAGCACTCAAATGGGTATCTGTTAGTTTTTCATGTTTTGATACTTTACTAGGACACATTTTGTCCATAAAGGGTCTACTAACCTCTTCTCAAAATCGAATTTCTTCACTTACAACACTTGTACTTGGGGCACCACTTTGCCTCCTTACTTTTCTTCGTTCATGTTGATTTTTGTCATGAGCTACCCTATTGTACTCATGATTTTATGGTCCCCCATTAGACCTTTATTATGAGGCAACACCATCGAGTCGCCCTTGTTTAGAGTATCAGAGTTGAGTCCTCATCCGTAGTGGAGTCTATCTCGAGTCCCTTTGTACCTCGATATAACCCTCCATCCTTCATCGTTTAGTCCCTCTCTCGTCTTCCACATTATGGCCTTCAGTACCATTGTCACCTATCCTCCTTGATATTGTGTCAACCGCTGCCAAGCCATTCATGCCCCTTATGCTCTAACAAGGGAAGTCGTCCAACCGCTCCTCCGTATCCCTCATTCCATCATCATCATTAGTGTCTATCTGTTCGTCGCTCTACTATTTTCCCTCGTGCCTTAGTTGGGGTTCCCTTATTGCCTCACCTATGGCGGACCTACTTCTGTCGACATCAGCTCATTTACTCCAGAAGCCAGGTCTAGGGGGCAGTGTACCTTGGTTCGAGCTCTTTTCAGCCTGATCGTGATATATACACTTGATGGTCCAGTGATCCAGCAGCAGCTATTGGTGATTCCTAGGCATGTGTGAGATGTCTCAACCCTCATGAGGGGGTGGCCCTGCAGGTAGCCCCCCACATACCCGGATGACTTCTTCATTTCCTCCCTTGATGCAGTTCCTCTCATTCAATGATATCGGCCTCAACCTCTTGCAACACCTCTTCAATTTGCATGTATCAGTCAAATTTTGCGAGCCCTTCCCCGTGTGTAGGGGGCATTTGGGTGTATTTGTATCTCATGTACTAAAATATTCTTGTATAAGTCCTGACAGTTATTCTAGGCATTGCATGTATGTGGGATTCATCATTTTATTTATTTGGCTCATATTTAGGCCATCACATGCTTCCTTATTGTGTTCCGTGGTTTTTCGGGCGCCTTATTCTTTGTACTCTTGTCTCGGAGGGCATAGGTATGCCTCCCCCACCGCCTTTAACACTGGTACCACTTCATCAAGTAGAGACTTGTTGCACCTGTAAGTCTCATCTCCTCAGGGTCTAGTCCTTTAGCACATTAGACTACCTTACATTTCTCTCTCTCACTCCCCTCTTGATGCCTAGTGATTGAGTTCTTACAACGTACTTTGGTCATACGATTTTCTCCTAACACTCGTACGTTGGGGGGAAATCTGTTACACCATTTTTTTGTCATCTAACCTATTATCATTAGATGAACCCAAGTACACCATGTAAGACCAATTTTACCCTAAGTAAAATTGCTTTCACCATGTGAAATAACATTTGTTTATATTTCCTGGTCATATTTAACCCAAAACAAGGAAATTAATTAAATAAATCATTATTTATTTGATTATTTCGTAGAAATAAGTTATTTAAATCATTATTTAAATAATATTCCTAGTTAAATTTGACTAAATCATTTTAAATAATTAAATAAATAATTATTTATTTAATTATATTCCCACCATCTCCCTAAAATAATAAATAAATCATTTATTTATTTATTGTTTATAAATAAAGGAATTGACCCAAGTCAAAAGACCTTTTCCCTCCAACAAATATAATAAAATATTCCTAAAGGGTGGTTTTAGAATTTGATTAATAATATTTATTCATGCACCAAGTTCTAGATAACCCTAATATTTTGTTATAAATAGGAGGGTTTTCCCCATTCATTAGTCACCTCCATTGCATTAGATCACTCTAGATCTACTCTTGGTCACCATTTTCCATTTTTTCTCTTATGAACTCCCATTGAGTTCTACGTTTGTCTGGGTTTTCTACACCAATAAGAGAGAGGAATTTTAGATCTGAAACACAGAGGACTTTCAAGAACCCATCCCATTGAGGAGAACCAGAAAACACCTTTCTTGTTTTCCTCTCAGGTGCCCCCTTTTAATATAATACAAAAATTCTTTCAAATACACTGTTCTTGTCTTGTCTATTGGATGCATGGAGCCATATTTTACTTTATCTGCTTAATGTCTTTTATGCTTAGATCTGGATTGGTGCAGCATTATTTGGATCGTCTAATTGTAGATTTAAAGATGTTTGGCAGCCATAATCGATGTTAGGGCTATTCATTATGTGTAGCTAAAGTGATATTTTACGACGAAAGATTCATACTAACAATGCTCAAATTAGTCTAGGTAGACTCTTTTTTGACCCAAATTGGTCGAAAATTGACCTCCCAATGCATTTTTCCCAATGTCAGCTAGAAAAGCTCCACTAAAAGTGGATACTGGCACTTAACTGAAATTAAATTTAATAAAAACATAAAATTAGGGTTTCACTACAATCTTTGTCGAAATACACCATTAGGTTTATACATAAAATAGTTTGGGCAGGGTGGTCACATACTGGCCCCCCTTCATTATCTCTGCATTAACCGTTTGAAAATTCGCAAACAAAGTGGTATGGAACCTGGAGTTAATGGTTCCGCAAACCATGGCATTTTTTGCCATTACTACACCATGTGACAGGTGCAAACCTTCGCCAAAGGTTACAGTGGAATGACCGTCACAACAGATGTCGGTTCAAACCTATCACATGTAAACAAAAACTTTGTTGTTGGTTTAAACGTTGTTGCTGCCAGTTAAATGGTCGATGCTACGGGTTATGTTCCATGTGACCAATCCTTGGGGCTGCCAGTGCGTTGGGACTGTTGGCGGTCCACCCCCCCCACCCCCAACACCCCCCCAAAACATAAAACTTTAACATGATCAAAGAATGTCGGAGATGTAATGATTAAGTAACAACTCGTGGGTGGATTGGTAGAGTTGTCCACACCTGTGTCCGAGGTCTTCGGTTCGATTCCTGTGCCCTCCAACAAATTTGACCACAGCCTCATGAGGACACGTGGTATCCTCTAAGCTTTCCATGTGTCACTCATTAAATAGTTCATTTACAAAACATAGAAACCATCCAACGGTTAGAAACACATCTCTGTACCACAAGATCAATGATCCACAACATGCCACGTGGCAAAATTCTGTAAAGAGGAAAATGAAATATTCCTAGAATATACCTAGTGATTGTACCTGCATGATGATTGGGCATCCAGTCACAAAAAAAAATTGTTTGGTAAAATGAACAAAACGCAATATATTCCTCGTATGACATCAGTTTTTCGAACCGTTCATCGTGCTAGAATCGCAATGACGAGACCTTTCCAGTCGCTCAGGTTTGGTCCTATTTAGAACACTTTCAATTTTGAGCATAACACATGATATCCTAATCACACCTCCCCACTGGGAAGATTTTGTACCCCAAAAGCTCTTTGTATTACTGAACATGAATATGAGGAGACTGTGTCCCCACTCTTCCAATTTTTATCCACTGAAATTTCCCTAATTTCATTAATTGGAGCTTTTCATGAAAAGACAATTTTTTCCTCAATTCCATCGACCAACCATTGCTGTCTTTGACACTCTCATGTTGCACCTTTTCATAACTTGAAGAACAGAAACCTAACTTTGTAGTAAACATCTTTTTTCTGCATTGGTCTATAATCAAAGGAAACTTGGAATTTTTCTCACCTTGAGAACTATCCTTATGGCGATTTTTTGCTGAATTTGCTTTGAACTTGTGGCGACTCTTGACCAAGTTTATTCTCCATTGTACCATGCCTTTCAGAAACTAGAAAGGAACATTTATGAATCATGTGCTTTCTTTGTCAAGTTTATTTTCCCTCTCTTTGACCTTTGCAACTTCTTGCACTCACACCTTGTTTTTAGCACCGCTCAAAACCAATGTTGACTGCTGCAACTTCTTGTAATCTTCTTTCAAAGACAACCTGCTTTCAAACTGAAACAACTCATTACATACATCAGCATTTGTTTGAAAAATATGATTTAAAACATCTCTTGGTTTAATCGTCATCAATTTCAATTTTTGGCTTGCATTGACTAGCCTTTTCATTTGCCCTGCATTAACTAAAGAAGTGTTTATTTCTTGCGATGAGATCTCACAATATAATCCTTCCCATATTTGACTAAATGGTATTTTTTCTCATGGATATGGAATATTTCTTTCCTATCATACATGTAAGGACTGCCCAACACCATACCTGTTATGTCAAGCGTAACAACATCTAATTCAACTGTGTCAATGAAATGTGCAGTTATTGCAAAGTGCAACATGCACTACTTTGAAACCTGTAAATTTGCATCCTTACAAATCCAACCAAGTGGATATGGTTTTGGATGTGGAATGGTCTCAAGATTAGTTTTCTTGACCAAGTCTTCAGAGATTAAATTTCTTGTGACCCGTTGTCAAACAATGTGTCAACCTTGGTATGTTGGGAAATGACCCTCACATGAAACAGTTCAATTCTCTCTTCTTCATTTGGAGCTTGTATGTGACACTTAGAAATACTATAACTGTGTTTAGTTTCAATCTCTTTTCCCTTTATGTCCTTTAGTCCCATAGCTATTATTTTTGTTTCATCTCCTGAATCTGACCCTAAGTCTTGTTCAGTTATTGCAACAGTTTTTCCTTTCTCCTTGGCTTTCTCTTTAGCGCAATCAGTTCTCTCTAAATTCCTTATTTGCTGCAGAAGTTCTTGAATTCATTGGATATGTACTCACCACCATTGTCACTCCTAAGATCCTTCACATGATTCCTTTTGTCTTTCTCCACCAGTGCTTTGAACTCAAGAAACTTAGAGAACGTCTGATCTTTCTTCTGCATGAAGTAGATCCAACACTTTCAAGAAAAGTCTTCAACAAATATCACATAGTACTTATGCTTTGTTGTCGAAGCAGTATAGAATGGTCCACACACGTCTGAGTGAACTCTTTCAATAATTTCCGAATCTCGGTTCTCCTTCTCATGAAAAGTGGCCTTTACATACTTCCTGATCTGAAAGGAGTGTATTATTTTTTTTTTACTAAGTGTCCTTTCAGTAATATAAAAATGTACAATTTGTCTCCATTTGTTTGCTTAAGGAATGAATGTTTTAACAATGAAACATAGATGAATTTCTGAACTTTAAGCATGAAAATAATCCTAAAAAACACTGAGCAACAATGTATAATAGAGAAATACAATCACACATAAGTTTTACACAGTAGGCATAATGAAGCAGTTCACCCCTCCTGGGCGACATCTGTTGGTCTAGCTCCTAATGACATGTCCCTCTTTGTCATTATGCTCAAAATTGAAAATTACATGTGTTTACAGGCCTCTAACGGTTGTTTTCTCTGCACCAATAGCTCCAGAATGCTCAAATTGGTCTAGGTAGACTCTTTTTTCACCCAAATTGGTCAAAATTTGACCTCCCAATGCATTTTTCCCAATGTCAGCTAGAAAAGCTCCACTAAAATTGGAGACTGGCACTTAAATGAAGTTAAATTTAATAAAAACCCAAATTAAGGCAATGCTACAGTCTCCGTTGGAATAGACCGTTAGGTTTAAACATAAAATAGTTTGGGCGGGATGGTAACATACCAACCCCCCACCATTATCTCTGCATTAACCGTTTGAAACTCTACAAATAAAGTGGTATGGAACCAGCTGGAGTTAATGGTTCCGCAAACCATGGCATTTTTTGCCATTACTCCGCTATGTGATAGATGCAAACCTCCGCCGGAGGTTACGGTGGCATGACCGTCGCAACAGATTTCTGTTCAAACCTATCACATGTAAACAAAAAAAAAAAAATCAGTTTAAACGTTGTTGCCGCCAGTTAAACGGTTGATGTTGCGGGTTATCTTCCATGTGACCAATCCTTGGGGCCGCCAGTGGGTTGTGACTACTAGCGGTCCCCCCTCCCCCAAAGATAAAACTTTAACACGATAAAATAACTCGGGATATGTAATGGTTAAGTAACAACTCGTGGATGGATTGGTAGAGCTGCAGAGTTGTCAGTGTCCGCACCCAAGGTCTTCAGGTTCACTCCTGTGCCCTCCAACAAATTTTAACACAGCCTCATGAGGACACGTGGTAGCCTCTGTGCTTTCCACATGTCACTCATCCAATGGTTCATTTACAAAAAATCCAAACCATCCAACAGTCAGAAACACATCTCCGTACCACAAGATCAATGATCCACAACATGCCACGTGGTGAAATCCTATTAAATTAGGAAAATGGAATATTCCCAGAATATACCTGCTGATTGTACCTGTATGCTGACTGGGCATCCAGTAAAAAAAATTTGTTGTTTGCAAAAATTAACATAACGTGATATCTTCCTCATACGACATCATTTTTTCAATCCATTCGCAGCTCCAAAATTGCAACGATGAGACCTTTCTAGTCGCTCAAGTTCAGTCTTGTTTTGAACACTTTCAATTTTGATCATAACACATGATATCCTGATCAAACCTCCCCACTGGGAAGATTTTGGACCCCAAAAGCTCTATGTATTACTGAACATAAATATGAGGAGACTGTGTCCCCACTCTTCCAATCTTTATCCACTGAAATTTCCCTAATTTCACTAATTGGAGCTTTTCGTGAAAAGACAAATTTTTCCTCGATTCCGTCTACCAACCATTGTTGTCTTTGATACTGTCATGCTACACCTTTTCTAAACTTGCATAACAACATCCTAACTTCGCAGTAAACATCATGTTTCTACATTGGTCTATAATCAAAGAAAAATTGGAATAGTTCTCACCTTGCACTCTGTACTTATGGCGATTTTTTACTGAATTTTCTTTGAACTTGTGTCGACTCTTGACCAAGTTTCTTTGAAATTTTTCCATGCCTTTCGGAAACCAGCAAGGAAAACTTCTCAATCATGTGCCTTCTTTGTCAAGTTTCTTTTCCCTCTCTTTGACCTTTGCAACTTCTTGCATTAACACCTTGTTTTCAGCACCCTTCAACACCAATGTCGACTGCTACAACTTCTTGTCATCTTCTTTCAAACACAACCTACTTTCAAACTAAAACAACTCATTACATACATCAGCATTTGTTTGAAAAGGATGATGTAAAACATCCCTTTGTTTAATCATCATCAATTTCAAGTTTTGGCTTGGATTGACTAGCCTCTTCATTTGCCCTGCATTAAATAAAGAAGTGTCTGGTTTCTTACAATGAGCTCTCACAATATACTCCTTGCCATATTTGAATAAATGTTATTTGTTCTCATGGCGATCGAAGATTGCTTTCCTGTCATACATGTAAGGATTGCCCAAAAACATACCAAGTGTATCAAGCATAACAACATCTACTTCAATTGTGTCAATGAAATGTGCAGTTATTACAAAGTGCAACATGCACTTCTTTGAAATCTATAAATTTGCATCCTTACAAATCCAACCACGTGGATATGATTTCGAATGTGGAATGGTCTCAATATTAATTTTCTTGACCAAGTCTTTAGAGATTAAATTTGCTTGTGACCCATTGTCAAACAATGTGTCAACCTTGATATGTTTGGATATGACCCTCACATGAAACAATTCAATTATCTCTTCTTCATTTGGAGCTTGTATGTGACAGTTATAAATACTAGAACTGGGTTTAGTTTCAATCTCTTTCCCCTTTATGTTCTTTAGTCCCATAACTATGATTTTTGTTTCATCTCTTCAATCTGACCCTAAGTCCTATTCATATATTGCAACGGTTTTTCCCTTCTCCTTGGCTTTCTCTTTGGCTTTAAAACTTTCTAATTTCATCTCTGGATGAAGTTTCCAACAATGGTCTTCATCATGGCTAGTTTTAGAACAGTTTTTGAAAAATAATTTTCCCTTCTCTTTTCTAACATTTACATTTCTCTTTTTCTTCCATTTTCCTTTAAACTCATTTTCCTCATTCACATCTATATTTTTTTTTCCCCTTGCCTTTAAATGTGTGACTTGAACACATACTTCATCTAGCCTTTTAGGGTTAAACATCAGGAAATTATGTCTTAGGTAAGTATGTAAGCCTCCTATATACTTGAGCAAAGTGTCTTGGATCTGCAAATCTACTCCTAATAAAAGAGCTCTTCTCATAATTCTTGAGTATATACTTGTACATTTTGTCCTTTCAATTGTTTAAAAATTTTCCAGTCCATTATGGCTTTCTGTATGTGAACTAATGGATAAAACTATTGTTTTATTGCAGAAATGAAATCAGTCCATGATAGAATAATCTTACCATGCTTGTTGATCTCCTCCTTTTACTTGGCTTCCCACCAAACAAGAGTTGCACCTTCCATCTTCAATGAAGCTAGTTGGATTTTGGTATCATCATCATGAAGGTTCTGGATTCTCAAATAGACCTCCAATTTCCTAATCCAATTATCAATATTTTCTACATTGACTTCACCATTAAACATTGGCAATTCAAACTTAACATCAAGTTTTATAAAAGTAATTTTACCCGTGTTCTTTGACTTCGATGGCTGATGTACTGAAGATGAAGTAGAGGATGATGAAGATGAATATGAGAGTGATGATAGTGACTTTCCACTATCTCCATTTCCTCCATTTCCCTTCTTTGATTTATCTTCATCATTGTGGCCTCCTGATGATCCTTGTCCTTCCTTG